>CAJPEX010002614.1:0-37179 GCA_905338405.1 Notodromas monacha
AAGTCGTTGACCGAGCTTCAACGCAACTTCTTTGGCCTCTTTCAAAAATGTGGCCGACTCACTCTTGTTGTCTGTGATCTGGGACAAATAAGCTTTCAGCAAAAGCAGTCTGAAAAACGACGAAAGAGAAAAATTTACGAATGACCTTATAATTGTAAGGTTAATAAACCTCGGTGTACCACCCCAAGTGTCGAGCCTCGGTGAAACTCTCTGTATGTTGAATTATTTCCAAGTTCCGGTCAGACTTCCGGTAGAAAAAATGCATTAAAAACCTCCGATTCCTCAACAATTGGCACAGTGACAACTTGCACAGTCTGACAACTCGCATAGTTTGTTTTTCTTCATAAACTTGTGCTGTTTTATTTATAGGTTCAGGTAAATATGTATTTTTTGCATTTAGATTCTCTTTTGTCCTCTATGCATCTATTGTATGGATTTTTCATTTTCTAAATTAACAAAATGAGGCTTGAGAACATAAAGAATGTCAAGATAAATTTGTCCATGAAAATCTCTCTGCTTTTTTGGCATGGAGAAACAGGATTCTGTTCATCCTCAATTTTTTTTCAAAGAATGTTTGTGTGATGTTCAGAATAGGGAAACAAAATCCCACAGATTTAATTTCAGCATCCTGCAATGCTATACTGAGTAATTTTTGTGTGCCTGCATGGAGGTTGTTTGGATGGGTAAGCTAATCCCTTAGCAGGGCAGTCAGGAGCATTCCCATTTTATCAGATGGAAGCAAGTACCCAATGTTTTCACTTTTCAATTCATCTAATCTTCAAAATCCGAGGACTCCACCTTCTCTAAACATCATCTCATCAGTTATATACTCAGGGATATTCATCATTTGACTAACTTCATGAGAATGATTTCTCCATGCATCAAAATTATCCTTGACTAGAATGAAAACACAATTATTGAAGAAAAAATTGGGGATGAGCAGAATCCTGTTCCTCCATGCCAAGAAAACCAGAGAAATTTTCATGGACAAAGTTATCATGGCATTTTTATGTTCTCATGCCCCATTTTGTAATTTTAGAAAACCTAGAAGCAAAAAATATACATATTTGCCTGAACCTATATTCAAAACAACAAAATCTTAGTAGGCAAAAAAAGAAATGTGCAAGTTGTTGCTCTGTTCAAGTTATCCCACTGAGCCAGTTTGTAGCTGTGCGACTTGTCCCATAACCAAAACCTCCCCCTTAAATCTCCACACTTAAAATTTTCTGGTGGTCTTTTGACTAATATTTTATTCACAAAAGAAAGAGAAAAGCAATACACATGTAATTGATGTGTTTTGAAAGGAAGCAGGAGAATATGCAGCAAGGAACCCTTGCCTCCAAGTTCAGCATTGTGTCAACTCATTTATTCTGCAGTTGAAGGTTAAAAAAACCACACATATTATTATCCTATAATTTTTTATGCTTACGTTCAGAAAAATACATATGTTTTCCTAATGACTCGAATTTTTTGCTGGTCCCCAATTGGAGTTCGATTGGAAGAGGTTTGACTGCATTGTATTATAAATTATCCATCGTTATATTCAATGCGGTATTTTTTTCTGGCGTAAGACTCACTTGCAATTTGTTGTCGGCATTGTACTCCAAAATAAGCCCAGTTTTTGCATACCATCTTCAACCCGTCCTCGGCAAATTTCGTAGTTATGCCAGTCGCGATTTTCCAAATGTTCACTCAACGTTATGAGATCCACCTCTATGAGGAAGGTGTAATAGTCGGAGATTGTGTGAGTGAAGATGAGTCTTGCCAGTCTCAAACGACGCTTCGCAGCCTGAATACAAATTTCATGCATTCAAATTGTTTTTTTTTATGCTGCGTTATTGACGACCCCAACTGCATAATGTTGTTTCCAATTTCGTATGTGTTTTTTGTTGTTGTTTCAAGTTGTGGAACATGAATAAGTTAGGTTATGCTGGTAAGCATAGTGCCTAGCTTAGAGATGAGTGTTATCTAATAAATCATCATGAAGCTATAATAAGATCGACCTGTTACTCATAGGTAGAATCTTTTTGAAATTACTTGAATTCTTGTGTGTATCTGTGTCTTCATCAAGGCCTATTGTATGCCTCAATACTGCAGAATAATGAATGTTTATTTTACCTTATTTCTGGTCCTCGGTGGATTTGTTGAAGTTCGATTTGGATTCATTTTTATTCTTGATTAATTCATCATTTCTGTCTGTCACTGGTCGAAGTGACAATAAAGGGAAGAATAACTGTGACGCCATCCGAAATCGACGTTTCAAGGATTTCAGTCTTGGTAAACCAAATGTTTGATGTTATCTTTCATATCACATGGCTTTTCAATACTGGCTTATTCAATTGACGATTTGGTACTTATTTTGAAAATTTTAAGGGATAAACGGACTAAATGTATTTTATTGACCGCTGCGGTAAATTTTACGAAAAAATTGAAGACGTAATGGATCGGACTGAAAAGGAACCAGCATTGCTGTGTATTGGCAGATTTGGCACTCACTTTATAATACAAGCTGGCAAGTCGATGTTTCTTGTTTCGCTTGTGCCACAAGCAAATTGCACTGAGACACAAGTAATGCAAAAATGAATTGCCGAAAGTCCCGGGGTCCTTGAGGTAATCTTGAACTTTGCTAAGGAAGTACGGGATTGGTTCCCAGCAAAGTCCTGCAAATTGAATAAAGTAAAATTTTGGAAAATTCTCCAAACAAATAACGAAAAGCGCAAATAACGAAAAAATTGAGAAAATGATCAGGTATTGCGAAATTACACAAACGAATTTCTAAAAAGCTTTCCGATGCCTTTTATTTCGTTTTCTCCAGTAAAAAGCAGAAGAACGTGATCCCTTCTTTGATAATTATTAAAGTTGAATAAAATTATCCTTGTATTTCTGCTGTAGGAATTCCCTTGAGCTCAAAAACAATGAGGGTCGACATTCAAGAGACACGTTTCAAAATGCAATTTTTTAATAACATTTATAATCCTTTATGAATAGGCGGAACTTGAATACAAGTCGATATATGTTGGAGGATATTCTGATAAACAAAACAAATAAATTTTTCCTAAATTGCATGAGTATACAAGCAAAATATACGCATTGTTGAGCCTAGGTCATCATGCTATTCCTTTGTATACTTCTGTATCACTTGAACGTGGGAAAGAAACCCACTAGACCTTTCAAAAAATCTTAAAAGAGTGAGATGGAATTCCGACCAAGGACCGAAACACTTAACTAATTAAATTCTCGTAATTTTCATGATGATGCAGGCATCCAAGCAAGATAATTCCGAGAAAGCAGAACAACGCCATGATCCGGAAAAGGACCCGCGAGTTCACTTGCCCTAATGAAAATATTTGAGCTCATCTGAACTTTGCGTGCCGAAAATGAAGTAATGCTTTCTTCTTGCATAATAGCAGCCAAGTTATTCCCGCTTTTTGCTTAATTTTTTTTTTTACTAATTACGAGCAGCGTCGGTGAACTTGGGTGAACCATATAACATTATTAATACGGTATAATCGATATCGGCTCTGGGAATTACGTAAGGCGAAAACTATTTTTTTTTCATTGTTACTGTATAAGTGTATAGTATATAGAGCAAGGAAAAAAAGTAGAAATCGGCTCGTTGAAATTTTCTATAAAGAATGTTGCGTACTTTTGGAATAACTAGAATATATCGCAAGTTGTTTCTCGAATTCTTCGTATAACTCGAATTCTGGAGGCCTTTGGGGTATTATTACAGTATTCTAGGTACGCAGAAAATAAATAAAAAATTTATGGCAATTTGAAATACTGGCAATACTTTTGAAAAGGAATAAGTGTGTGAAAAATTGAGTGAATGAATCCTTTCGTCCAAGTTCAGCATCCTGTTAACTCATTTATTCAGCAAATTAAACCCCATGAAGATCACAAATTTCAATTCCCTCTAATTATGTATTTCTATCTCTAACAAAAATAATAGTTTCCTTAACTCGATTCTTTGCTGATCCATTGAATTTTGAGTTGAAGAGGTTCAACTGTATTTTTTTTAAACCACATTTACAGTAGCTCAAAATGTTCTCAAAGTTTATGTGTTGATTATATTTTGTTTCAATTGGAAATTTTGGACCAATTTCAGCACAAAAAAGCGCACATGGTCGACTTTTTTTTAAAGATTATTTGAATTCAGATTTGCTTCATGTATAAATTGAAAATTGGGCTTTTTTTAAATCTTGCCGTTTTAGAGGCACGGAAAATGGGGTGCGTGTCTTACTGGGGAATAACATTTTATCAATTTTTTTTTTAAACTGGAAAACCCCTGGTGCGTGTCTTACACCAGGGCAAATGGTTTAGGAGTAAATGCGGGTATTCCAGGGATAAAGTGCATGCATTTCCTTATTCATGCTAGCATAACTGTTATGTAAGTGAAAATGATGGTTATACTCACCCATTTCCAACAGAGCGCTGAGGCAGAACAAATAGTAGGTGATCCGGTTGGGCGAGATGAGCGGCAATCCGGCAGTGAGGGATTTGTATTGAAAAACTTCGTCGAACATCCTCTTGAGTTCGTAGGAGGATGTGAGGCATCTGATGGAAGACCGCAGCAGCTGAAAGAAGACAAAGTATCTGTTGCCCACGTACTATATACTGTATATGCGAGGGTTCTAACGAAATGTTCTCGGAATGTAAATTGAAGTGGCACGTGATCCAGCTGAAAAACAATTATTGTTCAGAAGAAAAAAACAATTCAGCCTTGTTTGACGGAAAATTTCCATCAGAAACTTTCCTTGACAGCGTTTTGCTCTTCAATGATAATATGATGCCCCCATCTCGCATATCTCACGGCCTACCCCAGCTTTCCATTTAGAATTGCTAAAATTGGCGCGGCATAAATTGCAAGGATTGATGCCATTAATTGACTNGTTTCAACCATCCCAGAAATTACACAATATATTGTACAACATTTCTTGTACCTTTTTCCTTTGTGGCCCGCATAATGCTCTATTATTTAAATGTGGCCCTTGGCCACTTCTGAGTTGGGCACCACTGCACTAGACCTTTCAAAAAATCTTAAAAGAGTGAGATGGAATTCCGACCAAGGACCGAAACACTTAACTAATTAAATTCGCGTAATTTTCATGATGATGCAGGCATCCAAGCAAGATAATTCCGAGAAAGCAGAACAACGCCATGATCCGGAAAAGGACCCGCGAGTTCACTTGCCCTAATGAAAATATTCGAGCTCATCTGAACTTTGCGTGCCGAAAATGAAGTAATGCTTTCTTCTTGCATAATAGCAGCCAAGTTATTCCCGCTTTTTGCTTAATTTTTTTTTAATAATTACGAGCAACGTCGGTGAACTTGGGTGAACCATATAACATTATTTATACGGTATAATCGATTTCGGCTCTGGGAATTGCGTAAGGCGTAAACTATTTTTTTTTCATTGTTACTGTATAGTATATAGACTATAGAGCAAGAAAAAAAACGTAGAAATCCCGATGGAAACGGTTCGCTGAAAATTTTTTTAAAGGGTGTCGCATAATTTTGGAATAACTAGAATACATCGCAAGTTGTTTCTCGAAATCTTCGTATAACTCGAATTCTGGAGGCCTTTGGGGTATTATTACAGTATTCAAGGTACGGAGGAAATAAAAAAAAAGCGATGGCAATTTTCCATGATACTTTTCAAAAGGAATAATTGAGTGAAAATTTGAGTGAATGAATCTGCGTCCAAATTCGGCATCCGGTCAACTCATTTATTCAGCAAATGAAACCCCATGAAGATCACAAATTTCAATTCCCTCTAATTACGTATTTCTATCTCTATAAAAATCATAGTTTCCTTAACTCGATTCTTTGCTGATCCATTGAAGTTTGAGTTGAAGAGGTTCAACTGTATTTTTTAAACCTCATTTACGGTAGGTCAAAATGTTCTCAAAGTTTATGTGTTGATTATATTTTGTTTTAATTGGAAATTTTGGACCAATTTTAGCGCAAAAAAACACATGTAGTCGAATTTTTTTCAAAGATTAGTTGAATTCAGGTTTGCTGCATGTATAAATTGAAAAATGGGCATTTTTATTTTTGAAATCTTGCCGTTTTAGAGGCACTGGAAATGGGGTGCGTGTCTTACTGGGGAATAACATTCTATCAATTTTTTTAAACTGGAAAACCCCTGGTGCGTGTCTTACACCAGGGCACGTGGTTTAGGAGTAAATGCGGGTATTCCAGGGATAAAGTGCATGCATTTCCTTATTCATGCTAGCATAACTGTTATGTAAGTGAAAATGATGGTTATACTCACCCATTTCCAACAGAGCGCTGAGGCAATGGTTTAGGAGTAAATGCGGGTATTCCAGGGATAAAGTGCATGCATTTCCTTATTCATGCTAGCATAACTGTTATGTAAGTGAAAATGATGGTTATACTCACCCATTTCCAACAGAGCGCTGAGGCAGAACAAATAGTAGGTGATCCGGTTGGGCGAGATGAGCGGCAATCCGGCAGTGAGGGATTTGTATTGAAAAACTTCGTCGAACATCCTCTTGAGTTCGTAGGAGGATGTGAGGCATCTGATGGAAGACCGCAGCAGCTGAAAGAAGACAAAGTATCTGTTGCCCACGTACTATATACTGTATATGCGAGGGTTCTAACGAAATGTTCTCGGGATGTAAATTGAAACGGCACGTGATTGAGCTGAAAAACAATTATTGTTCAGAAGAAAAAAACAATTCAGCCTTGTTTTACGGAAAATTTCCATCAGAAACTTTCCTTGGCAGCGTTTTGCTCTTCAATGAAAATATGATGCCCCCATCTCGCATATCTCACGGCCTACCCCAGCTTTCCATTTAGAATTGCTAAAATTGGCGCGGCATAAATTGCAAGGATTGATGCCATTAATTGAGAAAATTCAGACGGTAAAGGTAATTGTCGGCGGAGGAGTCGACAGTGAATACCCCACTCGTGCACCGTCGTCCCTTCCGTCCACACTTGTTTTTATCGCTTTATTGGAGCCGTCTGGACCTCCGTTGTGTTGGATAAATGCCACGTCAATTTCAATAAGTTTGGGTTGCACTAAAAATCTGCAAGATGGTGAACTTATCTTTTGAGTGAACAACAGAAAACTGCTATGTATGGTGACTTTTGCAAGAACAAGATTATTGGATGTCGAACATTGTTGAATTTATCCTCTTGTCCCGAAGAATGATTTTTTTCTTTCAATAATTTGTTTTCAGCTCAATCACATGCTGTTTCAATTTATATCCCAAGAACTTTTGTTAAAGCCCCTTGTATATATGCATACACACACACACACGCACATCCCGCACTTCCTGTATCAACGACAGAGGAAACCCACACACAAGAAAGCCCTCCTCCATTGAAACAGGGATGGGATTCTATGCCGGATGAATGTTCCATGTGAGACATTCACTCCTGTATTGCATTTTCTCTGCGGCCAAATGGATCCCTTATTTTGGCAAAAGTTCACTTTCTGCTAGTTCTATACTCTACATGTAGTGGATTGCTGCCTGGCCAAGCAGACCCGTTCGTGGAATTAGTTTCTTTACGCGACATTCTTGTGATTTGAAACTCAATTTCCAAATGCGGTAAAAGTATTTTGCCAAATCTAGAATCTGACCAAACTTCCGTATGGTAGACCCTGAATTTTTTTTTTTTTATTTCTTCTGGTTATTATTCACAATTTTGAGTGCAAAATGTATGATTATTAGTGGAATAAACTCGACAAAGTTTAAGCTCTCGAATGCCTGGAATGTACACATTTTAAAGCTAAAAGAAAAAGGAAATTGGAATTTATAAATTTTCTTGGTTTAATCGGAGGAAATTCAGAAGCTTCTACTCAAAAAGAGCTAAAAATCCATGCCTTTTTCGTCGAGGAATTTTTGTAGCATGAATCTTGCTTGCGTTTATTAGCATTTTGAAAAAACGTGAAAATCTGCGTTTCCCCTCATTCTGAGTACCCCGAAAATGTTCCTTGTCCATGGTTCCAGTTTTACTTGTTGTGCGGTATTTTAAAATCAAATCTTCATTTCAGTCGACTTTAAAAGTACAGGAATATCAATTCACGGATTCATGAAGTTCAAAAAGGAAGTAAATTGTGAGAAACGTGTGTCAACATTGATTACGTTGGATGTACTGTACATTAGGCTCAAGTCTGACTCGGCAAATCGTTTTTCTTTAATCTCATGACGCGTTTTTTTTAGTTGCCTGTAAAACGCTCGGTAAAGCTAAAGCGTCCTAAAGACTCTTTGATGCGGCACTTTGGTCGCGCAGCAAGAGCAAGGGTTTGGTGGTCTACTAAATTGCACTGTACAGAGTTGACAGAAGTTGTATAAGCCCTTTGATCTTCATGTGAAGTAGATCTGAATTTACTCTCCACTGATTTCAAATTACCGTACATTCCAGAAATTCTCTACTCCCAATGATAAGCCCTCTAAAAACGGAAGAAGGATCGAATTTCGGAGATACCCACTGCGGCCTGGTCCGGGAAATAAATGGGCGGCATGATTTTGAACACGTAGTAAGAGGTCGTGTTTGCCAGCAGACAATCCCCGCCTTCCTGCAAATTTCTCAGCAGTGAGAACAAAATCTTGTTCACCAGTAGGATTTCCTCTGCGCAAAAGAAGTGAACGTGCGGAAAGGCCAGGCATTTGCTTTCCGTTTTCTGTCAGCAAAAAAAAAAAAAAAAAAAAAAGTAAAATGGGTCGAATCGAAAAGTTGAGATTCTATACAGAGCAGTTGAAACTTTCGCGCGACATCGAATGTAAAATCCTTTTTGTAGAATCCCAACAAATGCTTTTGAAATACCGTAGTGAAAAACAATTTTGCCCAGGACTTGTTCGTAGAAGTAAGTTCCTAAAATATTTTATTCATTCTGGTCCAAACAAGAATTATTCAGTCAACTTGGCAATTTCGCTATTCACACTTGTTCAAGTAGTTTGAACAATAGATGAAGGCAGGTTGATACGAGACTTGAACAGATAAAAATGAAAGAAAAATGGGTTGCTGACTTCTTCGAGGATTTTGGATTCATTTGATTGGCAATAGAAGTCAAATTCTGTATTTTTTTGATGATTTCAAATTAATGAAAAATAAGAAGGGAACTTGTTGGCATCCATGCTCTTGAAACTTGGTGCCAGTTTTTACGCGAGTGAAAGTTTTACTTGGGAAGGGTGAAACTAGATGAACCAGATCGCAATGATCAGAAAAAATAGCCCCTGTTTCAAGATGTGGCATTCAAAAGATAATCATTCATTTTTTTAAAGGAAAAGCAGCTGAGTTCTTTTTTGGTTAAGGATTCACCTCGATTTTATTAGTCATGAGAGAATTGATCTTTTCCAAATTTTTTAATAAGTTGCCTATTCTACAAAAGCAGATCTGAAATTATTGTGGGTTCATTCTGTATAATTAACAGTCAATTCTCAATAAAGCCGCCACAATTTTTGTGAAGTTTGTGGCGGTTTGACTGGGTTGCTGGTTTAAAAGGGGGTTGGAGGTACTGTTCATTAAAAAGAGCTAAAATAATATGAAAATTAATAATGAAAGGAAATGAAATTCCTTGTCTTCCAGAAAACAATCAAAATAGAACCTTGGGAAGCGTAAATTATACCTAGCTAATGTTCCCAAGGGGTAAATTATGTTGTCCTTCTGTTGGGTTTTTTTTTTTTATTGGAGACCTCTAGCAAAAACTTGGATCTTGTTCACGGACTTTCAAAGGCAAAAATTGATTGACAGGAGCATATTTGATTTGTCTATAATTTTGGCGGATGACATTTTACCCGGATTCCCAATGATTTGTATCATTCGGAAAGATTTTTTTTTTTTCAAAATAAATTACTTTCAAAGGCAAAAATTGATTGACAGGAGCATATTTGATTTGTCTATAATTTTGGCGGATGACATTTTACCCGGATTCCCAATGATTTGTATCATTCGGAAAGATTTTTTTTTTTCAAAATAAATTGCCGGTTTCCGAGGATGGGCGGCTCATCATATCTAAACGGGGTTTGACTTTAAATCGTATCGCACAAACCTCGATGACTGTCAATATGCTTGAATCTCTGGATGGCTCGACGAAGTCCAGCAGCGCAGAGTTGGAGAACAAAACGTGGTCGAGTGTCGTGGACGAGGTCTCGGCTGCCTGTGCCAAAAGCAGCGCGCAAATGAACCGGGCCTTCATTTCTTGCTTATGCTGCTCACTGATGTCGCCCATGGTCGTGTCACCGGTGTCGATAGTCAATGCCCGTGTCGCCAGCAATTCCCTGAGTGCGCTACAAGCCTCGTCCAGCAGCCACCACTTGTTTCTTTCGGCCTCTGTATCGAAGGTTGGAACATAATTGTCCGGCGAATTGAGGTGCAGTTGCTTTTTTTCTTCTTACTGAATTGCAGTTAAATGATCTTTTTTCAAGAGATTTAAACACGAAATGCTTTGCCAGTTATTCCGGTTCATAAACGACATGTCAGCCTTTTTATGACCGTTGATTGTCTGAGAATAATTATTTTAATTGCTTTTTGTTTTTGAGGATGGCTTCATCTGTAGGAGATTCATCCAAAAAAGACTGAGAAAGTAAAGATCTGAAAATGAAAGGAATTGAAAAGCAACAATCTGCAGGGGAACATGGCAGGGAGATTCTCAGTAGAATCTTCCTTCTTATGTCCAGCATTTCATACTGATAGAAACAAGCAAAAGAAAGATTTACAAGTACTGGAATTCAATGAAGAGACCCTTTCTGAAATCTTCAACAATCAAGATAAACTGTTGGCTTTATATGATTTCTCATCAAAGATTCTCTGTAATTTGTTCATTCAACTAAACCTCATACAGAAACAAGCTGAAGACCTTGTGCTTTAAATTAATTTTTACATATATTTAGACCTTGTGCTTTAAATTAGTTTTTATATATATTTTGTTACCAATGTCAGGGAATGAATGGGTGTATGCATACCAGTTGTATTTCATGTTCTATTGTATTTTCTTTTATTTTTGTTATCAATTTGTGCTTTCCTGCTATGAAGTGATTAAAATGTCATGGAGTGGATTTGGGTTGGGTGGGAAGGGGGTTTGTTTGTGGAAATCTTGATTGAACCTTCTGAATGCTGAAAAGCGGCAAATAAAGTGTTCTGTTCATTCATTCAGTATAATTTCCAAAGATGAGAAAGAATGTACAGTCAAACCCCGTCAAGACGCCCCCAATAAAGCACCACCCTTGGCAACTGCCAAAATTTTGAATGAAACAAATTTCCTCTATGTTAAAGTCCATAGAAAACCTCCATAAGATGCAATCCGCCAGCATTATTGATGAAACAAAAGTGCTTTTTCCAATTAGTTTTGTCTGTATTACAATGCCAACATTGGGGTAGAATTATAATTTCTGCCAAGGATCTTGTATTTGTAAGAAAAAAATAATAATGTTGAAGATTTTGAAAAATATATTGACCTAATCTTAAAATTTGAATAAATTGATGCAGAAAAACTTATTTTCTGAAAGAGTAACTCATTGATCACAGGAATACTCTTTGGAAAATTACTGAAGTTTCTACACATAACCTGTATCTCTATGACTTTTGGAGGAAAATCAAGTATTTTTGATCAAATAATTAAAATTAAATATTTGATAAACCGCCAACCTTTTTAAACTGCCAAAATTGCACTGGACAAATGGTGGCATCTTATCAGGGGTTGACTGTATTTCACAAAGGAAAAGTTGGGATCAACAAACTCAAGAAATTCAATTTGAGAGATGACACCGTTGACAAAGTAAATTTTCAAAGCATAACTGAATGCTTCAAAATCGGGAAAAAAACTCTGCTGATTCTCGCATACCATGTCAATGAAATGGGAATTGGAACTTGCGCAATGCGGGAATTTCTTGGAAGTTCCTTCTGCCGCATTCCTGGCTCATTCTGTTTATCCGGTTAAATTAAAGTATTACTGACTTTTTGGGTGACTCCTGACATCTGAGCCCCACATCATCATCTATTGAACTTTTAAACTTGCTTCTCAGGAACTGGATATCTATTCTTATCGTGAAGTTATTTTCAGAAATTTTTTGACTCGTTTCAGAAAAGTCCAATTGGAAACGGGAATCAAATACAAAAATGAAGGCTTCTTAATCCCTATTCCCGGCTTGTTTCCCACGTTCCATTTCTCGCGTTTTCATCATACTGTATTTACAAGCTCCAAAGAAACGTACGATCAATAAAAAAGTATCCATTTAGAAGTTATGAGATGCTTTGTCCAAAAAATAGCAACAGCGGGGGTTTTTCCGACCCAGCTCGATGATGTCAAAAATATAATCAGTTTTCGAACTTTGTAAAAGACTTCAACTTTTGGGAACAGAATTTGGAAGATAAATAACAATAATATAATCTGCATTTGGAGTATCAAACTGTTCACCTGATGCATTTGGCTTCCCGGAAGTTGGTGGTTTCTGAATCACTTGAGTCTCCAGCAATTCTTGAAAGCTTTCTTCAGAAAACGACGTTGGCATTGGATGGTCCAGAATCTCCAACGCCAATTTAAGTAAGAATCTTGCTTTCGTTTTCGCACCCGAAACTGCAGAAAATTAACCATGAATAAAAAAATCTATCTCGATTTGAATTAAAAATAAAAATCATAAATACAAGTATATGACTTCGAACGATCCTCTTCGCAGTCTATAACTAGAAAAAAAAGTATTATCAAGAATATGAGGGAGGCTCATCTCATATAGTCATAGGTTCTAATAATCCATCGAAAAAAAAACTCAAAGTCAACTGTTGGGATGCTAAAATAATTTGCGATTGATCTTTCTCAAGATTCATGAAGCAGCTGTCAAAGTGAACATTCGGTCACTGATGAGGAAGACTTCGGCGGAAAAAAAAGAGGAATATGCAAGGCTTCGATTTTAATTTGCACTCCGAATCGATATGTTATTATCTCTATATATAGAGCTCAGCATAAGTAGGGCGGGGAAAAATAAAATCTTCAATTATCCGCAACGTGATCCAGCCCTTTGAAGTTTTGCGCGTGGGCTTTTTTTTTATTTTTTTCATCAGCGACGATGCGAGAAATTGGACCATTTGATGAATGTGAGACAAGCAATTCAACGAAGGCATCGTACGATCAAATTCGATTACCGAGATGTTGTGGTAATCTGCGGCTTTCAGAGGAAATGAAACCTTTTCTGCTAACTGCTCGAACGACGAGGGGCTTCGAATGAATCAATAAAGAAGTAAAAATAAATAAGATATCTTTGTGTATTTCCAAGATTGTTTTCATCAGAAAGGGAAACGTTTTTTTTTTTTCTCGCAGGAAGAAACTGGTGATGCATTTCGTGAATTGATTTCCGCAAAAGCATGAACGCGGTACGTTGAACAGGAATGATTATGCGGTACATTAGTTTAGAACGTCTCATATGATTTTATAGGCTGAAGTCCGACTTCAGGAAACCGGCATATTTGTACTACAGTATATACAGTACTGCACAACCGAGGAAATCACATCTCGACATGTTTTGCAATGCCTTTGATATTTTATGTAGAGTGGTGTAAAACTTGAGTGACGATCCAAAATGGAAGCCATGAATCGAAACTGCCAGCAGACTTTGTACTGGAATTATTTTTAGAGGAGCATTTTCTTTTCTTTCCGGATAATTAATAAACCAGAGAGTCCACGGAACGAATCTTTAGTTCGAGGTTATATTTACAATTTTTTTTATTTTTGTATGACGGCTCTTTTCATTGTATGCTTCACTCGTCATTTCTGAAATTAAGTGATGGGAATGAATAAGGGCCATATCGGGTGCAACATCTGTTGAAAAAAAAATTTTTTGAAAATGTTTAAACTTCAAACTGTATCCTGCGAGTTAATTTTGTGTGAGTGTCGCCAAAATTAATTTCACAAATGCTTAACGAGTCTATTTTAAGGCTGAAAATGAATTTCTAAATTTTTTTGTTTCAGCCAATTGTGGCACGGAGAGGAAATCACCCGATTTTGCTACTTGGCATCTGGAAATTCGTTTTTGTTTTAAAGGTTGGAATGATTCCAGTTGAAATTTCAAATTCAATACAGCTGTCGACACATTTTTTTTAGTTTACACAATTTTCATAGTCAAGTCACGCCCAATGCTTATGTTCAAAGGAAACAAGATACGCGATTAATTTCTGCCGTGAAAATTCAATTCCTGCTTCATACAGTATCTTGATTCAACATAAAAGTTCAGGTCCTCATTCTCGACGAATAAATGAATTTTCAAATGAAATCCACCAGTTCCATGTACTACCGGTATCTTCCTTTTTGATCTTGGAAATCTGGTTTAGTTCCTACACGTTTTCGAATCAGGTGCAGATTTTCAAAAGGCTCGCATGAAGGTCATGCCAAGGAATTTTAAAGCCGTGACATTTAAAATTGGCGCAGTGTAATCTTTTGCATACTGTACTGCTTACGTCTGTACAAAGTGGCGTCGAGTCTCAGGGACCGGGCTCGCAAAACTTGGAAAGCAGTAGATGATTTCGCTAATTTCAGGGCATTCGACATCGTCTTGCCCACTATAGCTCGGACCTTTTCTGCAATTTCCTCTGCTTCGTCATAAGCCCCGGTTACAGTTGCTGCCAATCCCACGTTCACCAATGCCATGAGAGCCATGATCAACTTGCCTTCAAGAGGAAGACAAAAAAGCATTTATTTGACTGGGAATTTAAATAAAGGAAACTATTTCGGATCATATATACTAGGTTCAGCATTTTTAATTTTGAAGTATACGAATGAATTCGAATTAGGAGTGTCATTCGGGCAGATATCTACTTGATTTTCACTCTTCATGCGGGCGAAATTCTGATCATCAAATTGTTTACTGTCGGAATAAATTCGAGAGTCGCAAAAGAAAAGCAGTGCCAAACATAATTTACTAGATTCATTGCAACACATTATTTTTGGTGGGTTTTCTAAAAATTATCAAAAAGTTAGCTTCCGATTTTTCTTGATTTTATAAATCATAACATGCTGCTCTCACAAAAAAAGAATTACAGATTGCTCAAAAAATAAAACTCCGTAGGGATTCTCTTCGAATTGGGAACTTCACTGTTCAATAATAAAGTGGTCAAGGAAAAAATTCAAATTTGACGAGATCAACATTTTTGATTTCCGAAAAAAAAAGCATCTCAGTTTCTTTTAATGAGTGTGTTGTAGCAATTTTGTGGGGAATTTTCGGGTGGGACCTCGTGAAGCATGACGTACAGTAGTTTAAACAGGATTTTCTTTCTTCTACCCGGATCTAAGAAATTGGCAAAAAAGAGCGATTGGCGGCGCGCTGTTTGGCACGCCGAAATCCGAGGAGTGAAAGGGAAGTCGAAATTACTCCCGGCTCGGGAAACTCTAACCTTTGCCAAAAAATCTTAATCTTTGCCAACAACCGGCGCATCTTTAAGCCACTCCGAGAAAACAAGGGAGTTGAAAAGTATTGATTTCCTAGGAAAGGCCAGATATCCCCAGGCTGAGAATTTCTACTGCAAAACGATGTTCTGCAATTCTAACCCCTGCACTTTTCGGGGAAAAATCGTCTCAAGTTAACGCCAGGAAATCTGATATGTTAGCAGCTATATAGACCCTTTCTTTTCGGGCAAAAAATCAATTCGTCAACTTCAGCTTCAAACAACCGCCCGACGGGTTGACTTACATCAACTTGTAAAAACGTCGAGACACTTATTTTTTGGGGAAAAACAGCAGGTTTAGGAAAATATGCTCGAAGGAAGACACCCGGCGATTGGGTCGTGTTTCAAAAGACATTTTCTTGGCCACCTGGACCCAAAAGGGGTAAACAAGTTGTGCAGAAGTCATGAACCTCTAACCTCTTGGAATGGAAAGTTACAAGTTACACAGCTGAGGAGAAAAATTGCATAAACCCCGAAGAAAATCAGGAGTATAGTCAATTAAATTAAGTTGTTGTTAAATGGCTGCCGAAAGCAGTCAAAAAACTCTTGAGTTTCGCGCCGGAATACGCGTGTGCGTGCTGAATTCGTATTGAAATCTTTGTCGCTTAAAATTTGCGCGCTATCGTCTCTTTAATTTTGTCTCATGTGAAACTTACTGGTGTTTTCAAATTGTCTGTGAAACAAGGAGGTAACGCTAGTGGGAAAAATTTCCAATTTCCCTGATCGATTTGCGCACCGGCCAATTGCCGTGTATCATTTAATTTGAACTACTGCCAATCCTTCAACTCTAGAAAATCAAAAGATCACTCTGTTGACAATTTTGCCGATTCTCATGAAAAAGTTGTACGGCTCTAAAGGATTAAATCTCTCCTGAAACTTGATTTAAAACCCTAAAAATTTTGTGCAACTGATTTGTTGAGATCCCTGAGAGTTTATTTTTAAGAACTAAGAAGATCCATCCTGATTTTTTTTTGGATATTTTCAAAAATGAAGAACAATTTATCAACTCAGATGATATATTTTTCAAGTATTTTCATTAATTCAACATTAAGATGTTTGTGATCAAGGTTGTACACATCTGTTTCATGAAATGCTATGATTAGCTTCTTCGTGAGAAATATAATTGAAACCTCTTTTCTCTTATTTGAAAAATTTCAAAAGTAGCGGAAACGTACCTGTGATTTTTAGATGACGGTACAAGTCAGTCATGATGCTCATGACAACCAAAGGACATTCGCAAACCATCCCATTTGTGTGTAATCTTTTCTTCAAGGAGGCATTGACGGCTTTCAAATTCAAGAATCGCTTCAGGTAGTTTCCTGCTGGTTCCAGATTTCTGCTTTCTGGAAATAATTTTGAAGAATTTTTATAGTCCTTCCTGAATGTGTGGGTATTTTTTTTACGGAATGCGTAGTTGTCATTTCTGTGAAATTTTTGTTCAGAATGACTCACCTACGTATTCGGCGTATTTGGTTCCCCAGTTCTCCAGCATTTTCGCAAGTGGCAACATGGCCTTCAATTCTCTGTAATTTGGATGAATTTTGTTACATAACGTGAATTATTGCTGAGAAAAAATTTGAATACGCGAGATAACACAAGAATAAAGTATAGAAACGTTGATTCATTCGTTAAAATGATGGTGATTCATGCGATTCGTATTCATCGAAAATTCTGCGAAAGCAAGCAATTCAAAAGCTTCTTCGTTTTTCGGGCGGAAAAATCGAACTGATTGAACTAAAATAAATGGTGCCAAAAGGCTGAATCTCGAGAAAGTTTTCAATGTACTTTACTCCATTTTTTCGATGGTTTTCAGGTTTTCTTTTTTCATGATAATGAAAAAAAACATTTTAGCATGGGACAAATCAGAATATTAGGTACAGTGCAGTGTCTGAATTTTAATGCAGTTGTAGCATATTTCATCGACTTTTGGGCAACACAGGTTCGTGTACCAGAATGTCTCGTGGATTATTTAAATTCTGCACAGTTTTCGGTTGGAATTTCCCTGAAATTGTCAAGATTTAATTTCCTTAAAATTATATTGCTTCGAAAAATCTTACTTATCTTTGCAACATACCCATCACCAATATTTCCGACGCAATTTTCCGCGTGTTTCACCATACATTGAATTTTCGACGTATGTTAATTTCAACAATGCGGACAAAAATTGAGCTTTTCAAAGGCGAAAGCTTCAAGATTTTCTCACCGCGTGCGTTCTGTGTCAATGTCAGACCCGCTATCCCGCGTTGTTTTGGGGTCGAAATATTGTTTGAGGTGGTTTTTCGGCATGTGCCAAACGGACTTTACCAAATTTTCTGCAAGGTTTTCCTTAGATTTCTTCGGCGTTTCATTACTGTTCGGGTCCTCGGAGATCAGCTTTGATTTCACGGAGTGCACCACCTTTGGATCTGGCGGAATCCAACGGCCATCCCTCAAGCGCTAAAAAAAAAAATTCAGGGAATTGTGCTTTAAAAAAATTTGAAGATCAAGGAGGAATGAAATTTCTTCTTGCAATTTCTTCTGTACGAGTATACGAGGTTTCTAGCATAAGTTCTCGGAAAAGACAATTAGAATTGTGTGTGATCGAGTTGAAAAAAAATAATTCTTTAGGGAAAACATATTCTTTGGCACAAAAAAAATCAGCCCAGTTTGACAATTTTTTTAATGTTTTTCAAAATTCCCTCTGGCAGAGTTTTTCTCTCCACTCAACGGATGAGGCGCCCTTCCTGCAGTTTTTTTTTTTTTTCACCCAGCTTAGTGGCGGCTGTGAAGGCGGCTGTTGATGAAAATGGTGGAATTACCTTGGAAGACCTGGAGGCAACCCTTGGAATTAATGCCATGTTGATTTCAAAAATTCTGAGCGGAAAGCTGGGTTAAACAAAACAAACTGCAGGAATGGCGCCTAATCTGTTGAGTGGAGAGAAAAACTCTGCCAGGGGGAATTTTGCGAAGCAAAAAAAATTGTCAAACTGGGCTGATTTTTATCGGGCCAAAGAATATGTTTTGCCTAAAAAATAATGTTTTTCCCCTCGATTATACGCCATTTTAATTTCTATTCCAAGAACTTTTGTTAGAACCCTCGTACATTACTGAAAGTAAAAAACGGAATGACACTTCGAATGCATTACTTTCATATTGATCCTATTAACCTTCGAAAATGTTTGGAGAATGAGAAATTTCTTGATTTTTAAATTTTATAATTGGCTTATCTGTGTCGGGATTCTAGAAACGTACTGATCTATGTCGGGATTCTAAAAAACTTGACGATTTTCTACGAGAAAAAAAAACTGGTGCTAAAACGGATAAAAAGGATCTCTCAAAGTGATGTGGTGCGCGATATTGGTCATGGATCACTTCGGTATAAAAGCAGATTTGACAAGTTTCCAGCCATCAAGTAAATACGGCAAATTTACGCAAAGACAAATGAAGAATTAGGAAGATTGTGAATTATTCACGATTAATAGAAAAACAACCTCCTGAGCAGCTTCTTCTCTCAGCGCGATTTCACTTCTCCAATCTCGTAACGGCGCTTGAACGTCTCGATTCAAAAACGGGAAATACAAATCCCGAAACGAAGTCGATGTTCCCGACAATTGAAAATAATTCAACTGCGAAAAAAAATACCTAAAATTAATTATGAATCCGCAGTTGATCGAATGGATCAAAGGGTTTTCCCCTCCTGAACAAGTTAGAATAAAGAAGCTTTCTCCCTAATCTGATAAATAAGGGTGCTCAAATTTTGGAAAATTTGTTCGTAAGAATTGAAAATTTTATTTATACTAGTATTTCTACAATTGTCTTGCGAATTCAAGCATCCTTTGTGGCAAAAATATATTGAAAAATCAGTGCGTGACTTACAATTTGATTGTTCCAAGAATTCAAAATTTTTTTTCATTGATGGCGTTTTAGATTTTCGCGGGAAGTTGATGATTTTTTATGATCAACACAATCAGTAGATTAGAATCAAGTCCAGAATTCAATCGCAAAAATCTTTCGCACCATTCTAGGCTCAAAAGCGCAAGAGTCTGACACCTGAAATGTATTCGAAAGAAATGAAGCTGTATACTCAATCTTCAGCACATTTAACAAATTCCTCAGATTTCTGAAGAAATTCAATTCGATAGAAAGAGCTGCTTTCATTGGTGGATGAAATTATTTTCGTATACTGAGGCACTGTTTACTTACCTCTTCAAAATTGAATTTCAGACCCACAATTTCAAAACTGAGACATTGGTGACAATCATGACATTAAAGAATAATAATGCAGTACCTTTTCTTCGTATTGAACCGTGACGTACGTGCCTCCAGTGCAGTGTCGACAGCGTCGAGGGAATTCCAACAACAACTTCGTTACCTTCCTGTGCATCCTCTTTTTCTGCTGTTCAGTGAGCAAATTGTAAATCGTTTTTCGCTGCAACGGACTGCTGAATTTGAGTGATTGACAATAGATCAGCTGCACATCACCGTCCGCTTCTGCAAAAACAAAAAATAACCAGCGCAAAGTTTAGGGAAATAAACTCGACAATCTGTCGCACGCGTCAGTCTTACGTCGACCCGGGAAACGATTAATTGGAAAATTGCGAATAATCTGGAGAATGATTGATGCGTTTTTCCGCAGAGCATTAAATGTACTGAACATTGATTCGGATATGATTTCTCACCGAGGAAACATTTGCAGAGTAAACGAGCTCCGGTTAGAGCTGAATTCCGCATTCTGCGATCTAAATTTGCAAAAAGAAATAAAATGCACAGATTAAATGATTGAATATGTTTGGAAAGACATTTTGTCACTGAAAACAAGTGAGAGACTGAATTTTGTCGAAAGACTGTGCCCAAAAATCAAAAAATGGAATATTTATCCTCGAAGTAAGTTTTCTTTTCTTAACATTCGACCAATAAATGTATTCGGATCATTTTGCGAGAGGTAAAATGAGTACTGCGATCGGTATATTACAAAATACTTCCCATCAACAATAAATCGCGAATACGGTATAGAATTTAAAGTATTTCGAAGACTCATCATTTAATTAAGCTTCAAACCCGCAAAAATGATTCAGCAATTAAATCCGATTGCAATGATTCCTTTAGCTTGAGTATTTTTGGTTGCTCGGATTTATTTTTCCGTATTTATTAAAGCTCTATGCTTCGATCCGATCCTTGCAGTTTTTGACTTACAGTATTTCAATTACCGGCATTGATGATCAAATTATTGAATTCGGAATACAATTATGTTTTTCGGGATTCTTCCAATTATTTCTCGTCTTGCTGAGAATAAAAGCATCATTATTGAATCGGAACTTCGGCCCATGAGCATGACTTATTGTACCCCGAATGTCGTCAAAGAGGGTTTTATAAAAAAAAAATATTTGCCATCGCTATGATCGACATACCATTTAAAACGCTTATTTCTCATTGAATTTTTTGAAAGTTCCAACGAAATTTTAAACCTGGTCTTTCGCCGAGAGAAGCCGGGGCAGTTGAGACCATGGTGGCAATTTTCGCCATGGAAGCCTGATCGTCCAAGGACACCATTCGCGGGCACTCGAGGTATCCGAACGCGATCAATGCTTTTGAAACTGCGGATGATCCAATAAAACCCGTCAAATGCAGTAAAAGGTTCCAGTCATATGGCACGAAGAAGAGGGGTTTTTCTTACTACAGGACATACCCAGATCCTGATGCTACTATACGTCGTCACAGTTACTTCTTTATACTGAGGGTATACTGAGGGTATATTTCAAAGTTCTCGAACTGCATCCGGAAATATTCGTCAAAATCAACTCGAAAAGGACTCGAGTCAATTATATGCTCACATTTATGCTTTACAGTAATTTTTTTTTTAATAAAAAAGGGTGAAATATTTTGTAGGATTTAATCTATTTTAAATGTCTCGAGAAATGAATTATACAGCATTTTATTATTCTGCTCGAGAAGAAATTTAAAATTTTGTCTCCTCGACTGAAATGTTGGATGTAGTCCAGAAAAGTACCGACGACGTCCACAATTCATGCTTGGTCTTTGTGGGGAGTAAAATACTTCTTCCACATACAGTATTACAAACATTTCTTTCTTTCGTTTACATTCAATTTTTCTTTATAAAGGGAAAGACGGTTCGAGAATCTATGCCTGAAAGCACCAGAAAAAATCTTTCTTCGGCAGAAATTAAACATTTCCCCGTGTTTATTTTATTCTGATTTCCTCCCCTTTTAATAAACTATTGCAGCTAATTATGATATAGGTATTTACAGAACTCAATTTTTTGTAATTGCATTTGCTGTAATCGTTTCAGTACAGATTGATTATCGCAGAAATTTCCTATTTTATGACAAAATAAACCTATTTGCCAGGTTTTTCCAAAACCGACGAAGTGCTTCGTCATTTTTGCTACATATAATCGTATCCATGGTTAAATAAAAACTTGGCATCTTCAACAAATGTGGCTTCAAGAAATCTTCGCAATCGCAAAAATATCTCAATCTCGAAAAGAAAACATTTTTATCATTAGTGCCTGGATAGATTAAAGGAAATATCCCATCGTGAAACAAGTTGGTCCGATTCGGTGCGTTTTTTCTCTTTTGTACAGATATTAAGATAAGATTAATCATGTGAATTACTTAGAAAAGAATTTTCTCACTTTTCCGGAAAGTATTCGGATCGATCTTGAGAATCAAGGAAAGAAGTTCCAAGGAAAAGACGTGTCCCAAGATCGCTGCGAACTTGAGGTAATTCTGTTCCGTCGCACTCAAGTGGTCGAATCCGGTCAACATCACCTCTAAATTTTGTTTTTTTTTCATTAGAAAAATCGTGACGAAATGATAAGCTGGGTCACGGTTCTCCGTATTGCCCTCACTTTGTTTTACTTTTCAAGAAGATCCCCAAGGGTTTATATATTCACGCTTATTACCTCTCATGGTCCCGAGTTCCTTGAACTGCTCGAGATGAACATCTTGCTTAAGAATGGCCCACTTCAGGATTTTCGTGTCCAGGTTATGCGGATCCACGCTTGTTTTCGTGTAAAGGAACATCTTTAAAAAAAAACGCGAAAAAAGTGAAATGATGAGCCTGAGACATATACGATATGAAGCACGAGGAAAAATTTACATTTTGACGAGAAACTTGCGTCTCTGCCATCTTCTCGTAGAACGACTGCAAAGAAATGAAAACGAAATAAAAGCCGAGTCGTTCAGATTCATAAGGAAATGATTTGCAAGAAGGAATTAGGAAATTGAGTAAAGAATGAAATTCAGGAGCTCTCTCTCACGTAAGGAACCAAGTATTGAGTCGTCCCGAATCGTGGTCGGTAGGCTTCGATTTCTTTCGTGTTCTCGGAATGAGGAATCAAGTAGATTTTGTTGCTGCGAGCGAGTTGTACGATGATCTTCTTGCAGACTTTGCAATTTCCTCCAGAAATGTTGATTAGTAACCTGCGCATTCAAAACATTTTTCTCAGACGCAGGAACAGGTTATTCTTAAATAACTTTCGCCTTGAAAAAAAAAACGTTGAGACGTTCCTTATCCTTAGTAAAATATAGTCTCCGGAATCTTCTGATTTATAGCCGAATTAGTTGCTTGTCATTTTTTAAGCGGTTGATTATCTGCTAAGTTGAACCTTGTGATAAGTCGATTTTTTTCACGTCCTTGTCTGAATTCCCCTTAGAAGCAATGTATTAAAAATTTTTATAACTCGAATTCTTTTCCTCTCAAGCCTCGGTAAGACGAATTTTCTGAGGCCTTTTGGCTATTATGACACTTGAAAGTGAAAAGCAGTGAAACAAATAACTTGATGTGTTTGGAAAGGAAGTGACAGGCTACTTGGGCAAATGAACCCATGCCTCCAAGTTCAGCAAGCTGTAAACTCAACTAAGAAGCAATTTAAGGCCAAGAATATCCAGTAATCATTTACAATATTCAGCAATTATTTTATGCTCCCCACAACAAAAATGCTCGTTTCCCTTCCTCAAAACCTCCCTAAATGGAAACCTCTCAAAGTCCAATACTCCAAACCTCCCTAACTCGAATTTTTTTGCTGAAGGTCCATTGAAATTTGACTTGGACAGGTTTGACTGCATCAGCACCTAGACCAGATGCTAGCAGTACGATCGACTTACACTTTGGGGAAAGATACATTTTTAAATCAAAGGAAAATCATCTTCCCGACAAAATTGAGATGCAATTTTTTTTCTAGTGCTAATTCAGAGTTGGATAGCGGCCAATTTTGTGGTTGTTTTCAATAAAAAAAACATTACATGCACTTCCGAAACATTTTTTTTTTTTTCAAAATTCATAAATAAACTCACTCCTCCAAGTCTTCAGACACAGCTCGAACTTCCAGGAATTGACAAGCCAGGGTTGCCAAAAGTTCAGGCGGAAGACCTCCAATCAAGTGTCTCACTGTTGTTGATGACGGTTGGTGTAGGTATGGACGACGTGTGTTAAGGGGCGATCCACCGTAACACTCGTCGTTGTCGTCACCGCGGTCGTTAGAGACGGACACACACATAATTTCAACTTGGAACGATTCAGTTTGGAGGGAAACTCAAATTTTTTTTAAAAGTCCCTGTTTGGTTTCCCTTGGAAACAATGCTTTAAAAACCTCCCTAACTCAAAGTATTTTCCTCTCAAACATCTGCTGTGAGTCTAATTTTCTTAGGCCTTTTGGTTATTATTTCCTTGAAATATGAAAGAGAAAAATCAATAAAACAAATGATTTTATGTATCTTGAAATGAAGTGAAAGACTAATTGAACAAATGAACCCCTGCCTCCAAGTTCAGCAAGCTGTAAAGTCGGCCCAGAATTTCCTTCTCTACAATTTTCTTTCATTTTTTTACTCTTCCTCACAGCAGAAATGTTTCTTCCCTTCACTCAAAAAATCAAAACCTCCCCGATTCAAATTTTTTCCCTATAATCCCTAGAATTTCGATTTGGAAAGGCTCAACTGTATTTTTTTAAATTTTACGTACGTCTAAATTATTGTGCGGCAGGAACGGTAGGACGTGAATTCGGATTGAAATTTCAGCAACAATATAATCCATGGTACGTTTCCGAATGTGTAGAATGATATTTAAAGGAAGTTTACTTGACGAATGCCCTGCGAAGAACGAGCCAGGATCCTTCGTCGAGGTACTGAGCGTTGTCAATGGCAAGGATCAAGCAATATTTTTCCTCCTTGCATGCCTGTTTTTAGACAGAGAAAACACGTGTTGAAATTGATTACAGTATCACAATCTTAAAAATTAGATCGATTTTTTAGTAAATTCGAGGACTTGAAAGGGTGACGGGAACGTTTTCTGCATCTCTGCAGATAATAATTCACGAACGAATACAGAGCATTAAAATCTTTTACCATGTGACTTNTTTTTTCTCTTTTGTACAGATATTAAGATAAGATTAATCATGTGAATTACTTAGAAAAGAATTTTCTCACTTTTCCGGAAAGTATTCGGATCGATCTTGAGAATCAAGGAAAGAAGTTCCAAGGAAAAGACGTGTCCCAAGATCGCTGCGAACTTGAGGTAATTCTGTTCCGTCGCACTCAAGTGGTCGAATCCGGTCAACATCACCTCTAAATTTTTTTTTTTTTTCATTAGAAAAATCGTGACGAAATTATAAGTTGGGTCACGGTTCTCCGTATTGCCCTTACTTTGTTTTACTTTTCGAGAAGATCCCCAAGGGTTTATATATTCACGCTTACCTCTCATGGTCCCGAGTTCCTTGAACTGCTCGAGATGAACATCTTGCTTAAGAATGGCCCACTTCAGGATTTTCGTGTCCAGGTTATGCGGATCCACGCTTGTTTTCGTGTAAAGGAACATCTTTAAAAAAAAACGCGAAAAAAGTGAAATGATGAGCCTGAGACATATACGATATGAAGCACGAGGAAAAATTTACATTTTGACGAGAAACTTGCGTCTCTGCCATCTTCTCGTAGAACGACTGCAAAGAAATGAAAACGAAATAAAAGCCGAGTCGTTCAGATTCATAAGGAAATGATTTGCAAGAAGGAATTAGGAAATTGAGTAAAGAATGAAATTCAGGAGCTCTCTCTCACGTAAGGAACCAAGTATTGAGTCGTCCCGAATCGTGGTCGGTAGGCTTCGATTTCTTTCGTGTTCTCGGAATGAGGAATCAAGTAGATTTTGTTGCTGCGAGCGAGTTGTACGATGATCTTCTTGCAGACTTTGCAATTTCCTCCAGAAATGTTGATTAGTAACCTGCGCATTCAAAACATTTTTCTCAGACGCAGGAACAGGTTATTCTTAAATAACTTTCGCCTTGAAAAAAAAAAAGGTCATTGAGGAGCCAAAGTTCGTCGGTCACGCCTTTTTCGCCGTAGGGATTATGCTCGCCTTCAATCGCCTGTGCTCGCATGGCAGTCGCTTCCCTCCCACTCATGTACATTTGCAGTATCTTCTTATGCTTTTTCTTCAAATATATCAAATTCAACCAGTGTAGTGATTATTTTTTTCTTCCGCAAGCTGAATAATTCAAGTGATCTCGGTTCAAGTACGTTTAATCCCTTACGAGTCACGTCACCCGCTCGGATATTCAAGAGATAATACTGTATGTACAAATGCGAATCATTCACCTCCAGTGGCATTTCGTCAGTCAGTCCCATGAGCTCAATGAAAAGTGCAACTAGAACTTTGTAAGTTGGAGCTCGTTTCTGGCCATGATGCGATGAAACCCCGACGGCTCGACACCCGATCCTCCTAGCATCTCTTAGAACTGCGTCCACGAGCCTTGTTCTTCCTGATCCACTCGGTCCTAATTATTATTATTATTTTTTTAGGAAATCCTCATTTTTTTCTGTCGAAAAGGAAGACCAAGGGAATAAGTTGGAGTTTTTTTTCTGAATTTCTGTCAATTTCCAGGAATCGACGCAAGTTATTGTAGAGGGGCTTTCTTTTCCAGATAAATATGCACCATTACGTGGTCCACCAATTTTTGAAGGAAATTTTTGCTGAAAGTATGTGAAAAACTACGAAAGCAATTATTATTATTATTATTATTTTTAAAGAAAATCCTCATTTTTTTCAATCGAAAAGGAAAACCGAGCAAATGAATTGGATTTTTTTCTGAATTTCTGAAAATTTGCAGGAATCGACGCAAGTTGTAGAGGGGCTTTCTTTTCCAGATAAATATGCACCATTACGTGGTCCACCAATTTTTGAAGGACATTTTTCTGAAAATATGTGAAAAACTACGAAAGCAAGTATTATTATTTTTAAAAAATCCTCATTTTTTTCAATCGAAAAGGAAAACCAAGCAAATAAACTGGATTTTTTCTGAATTTCTGACAATTTCCAGGAATCGACCCAAGTTGTAGAGGGGCTTTCTTTTCCAGATGAATATGCACCATGACGTGGTCCACCAATTTTTGAAGTACATTTTTGCTGAAAATACTGTATGTGAAAAACTACGAAAGCTTAGTTCTTCAATTTAAATCCCAAATGATTTTCGATTGCTTTCAATACAGTTCTGTATAATGTTTTCCCTACTTCGTTTTCTCATTTTTAATACCGTGGTTGATAAAGCCATTTGAAAACGAATCACTTGCGAAGAAAAGTTTCCGAAGTATTGTAAGTATAAAATTGAGTTTGAAACGTTATATTTAGAAAGCAAACTTTAGACCCGTTGACATTTTTAGTTGTTCTGCGGATCAGGTTTTGATCTGGGTATTTTTCGAAATTCAATCAATGATTGCAAGAACAGATTGATCGGATTTGTTTAGATTTTATTGTACTGTATCTCGATTCTTTTGGAAGCACTTCTGACGTTCTGACGCCTTCCTAACAAATCGAAAAATGTAATCATTGACGTTTTTGCGCAGAATTCCAGAATAACTTTCCGTCTTGACTTCGCAGAAAATCTTTTTGATCGCCGCAAAGTTACATTTGATGAAGTATATTAATGTCCATATATTTTAACAATGTTATGACGAGGAAATTTCGCGTTGATTTTTCAATTGCTCGAATCCAACTTTTCGGCATTCGCATTTTTTTCATATTTTTTATTTGTTTTCCTCTGAAAAAAAGTAGGGTTCAACGTGTGACGGGAAACCCTGAATATACATAATCGCGTCAGGCGGGGGAGAATTATTTCTCAAAGCGTCGATCGACGTGTGTATATAGCTGTGGTAGCGAAGTAATTGACCTCACTTGCGACAAACCTTCGAAGATGTGAACTCTGGGCCGGGAAACTTACAACCACATCCATACCTGCTGCACACAATTCCCCGCTAGGTGGCATTGTGAGCAGCAACAGCAGTGGCGCCAGCAATCTCTGCCTGTGTGTGTATTAAAGTTGAACCTTGCTAAGTCAAACCTCCCTGACTCAAAAATTTTTTTTTCAAGTCCCTGTTTGGATTCCCTTAGAAACAATTCTTTAAAAACCTCCCTAACTCAAAGTATTTTCCTCTCAAACATCTGCTGTAAGTCAAATTTTCTAGGCCTTTTGGTTATTATTTCCTTGAAATATGAAAGAGAAAAATCAATAAAACAAATGATTTTATGTATCTTGAAATGAAGTGAAAGACTAATTGGATAAATGAACCCC
Organism: Notodromas monacha; assembly: GCA_905338405.1. NCBI lineage: Eukaryota > Metazoa > Arthropoda > Ostracoda > Podocopida > Cyprididae > Notodromas > Notodromas monacha. The sequence continues at coordinate 27,956 of CAJPEX010002614.1, forward strand.
TGCCTCCAAGTTCAGCAAGCTGTAAACTCATTAAGAAGCTAGTTTATACCCAGAATATTCACATCTACAATTTCCCTTAATGTTTTTTTTACTCTTCCTCACAGCAAAAATGTTTCTTCCCTTCACTCAAAACCTCAAAAAATCAAAACCTCCCCGATTCAAATTTTTTTCCTATAGTCCCTAGAATTTCGATTTGGAAAAGCTCAACTGTACTTTATTAAATTTCACGTACGTCTGAATGTTTGTACGGCAGGAACGGTAGGACGTGAATTCGGATTGAAATTTTAGAAACAATAAAATCGATGGTATTGGTACGTTTCCGAATGACATCTTACTATAAATTTCCTTCAAATGAACTGCTTACGGGACGCTTCTTGCTCGGTCCTAGGAAGCAGCTCCATGACTCGCAACAGTTACCGTTCCTAGTTCGTTATAAAAAGGAGGAACGTACGGAGTTTTTAGACAGAGAAAATGTGTGTTAAAATTAATTATCACAATCTTAAAAATTAGATCGATTTTTTTAGTAAATTCGAGGACTTGAAAGGGTCTGCCCTTGCAAAAGACGTAGAGACGTCTATTATTAAGTGCTTGCTTATGTCTCGTAATTTTAGAAAATGGTACACTGAATTGCGAGTAAATAACGGATCGTTATACACGTTGTATAAATAGCTTATCCTTAGGATATCATGATAGTTCACAATTTTTTTTATTGGAAGACTGGTTAAATTTCCCGTCGAAAATTTCCTACGCAATTCAGCGAATTAAAAAGCCCGCAACTGCTAAAATTTGGGTTCAGAATTGGTCTTGAAGATACTTGAGCCTTACAGAGCAACAGATTTTGCCACTCAAGTGCAATTAACTTTGCACCAACTTTTGTAAAAATATTGTACAGTATTTGTCTGTGGCAGCATTAACAAAACTGAAAGGAAGTTCTCAGCAGCTAAAAATGTTTATTCTACCTTGCCTCAAATTTTAAAATGAATTGTTAGTGAGCGAGAAGAAAATAAATTTTTCAAATGTTCCAAGCTAAATTACAAAAGATGAAAAACAGACCAGGTTAAAAAACTGAATCTCATATTTTGAACTACCAGCTCTAAATTTTGAAAATGAATCATTTGCAATGAAGAATCTTCGAAGTTGGAAGAGGAATATCAAATTTTCAAAGAAGTATGGTGCAAAAAATTATGAAAGCTGGTGCGCTGATAGAATAAACAATGGATTTCACTTTTTTCAGCTATTGTATTTATGGATTTATAATGTTTCTTTTTGTTTCTCCGAATAACTCACCCCAACCAGCAACTTGATGAAAATTTTGATCATGACATTGCGATGCTTTTGCTCATCATTGGCCCACGGGGCCATATGGGTCGGGAATTTGACCTTGAAAAGGTCATTGAGGAGCCAAAGTTCGTCGGTCACGCCTTTTTCGCCGTAGGGATTATGCTCGCCTTCAATCGCCTGTGCTCGCATGGCAGTCGCTTCCCTCCCACTCATGTACATTTGCAGTATCTTCTTGTGCTTTTTCTTCAAATATATCAAATTCAGCGAGTACAGTGATTATTTTTTTCTTCCGCAAGCTGAATAATTCAAGTTATCTCGGTTCAAGGACGTTTAATCCCTTACGAGTCACGTCACCCGCTCGGATATTCAAGAGATGGGATGTACAGTATAAATGTGAACCATTCACCTCAAGTGGCATTTCGTCTGTCAGTCCCATGAGCTCGATGAAAAGTGCAACTAGAACTTTGTAAGTTGGGGCTCGTTTCTGGCCGTGATGCGATGAAACCCCGACGGCTCGACACCCGATCCTCCTAGCATCTCTTAGAACTGCGTCCACGAGCCTTGTTCTTCCTGATCCACTCGGTCCTAATTATTATTATTATTTTTTAGAAAATCCTCATTTTTTTAATCGATAAGGAAAACCAAGCAAATAAATTGGATTTTTTTCTGAATTTCTGACAATTTCCAGGAATCGACGCAAGTTGTAGAAGGGCTTTCTCTTCCAGATAAATATGCACCATTACGTGGTCCACCAATTTTTGAAGGAATTTTTTGCTGAAAATAGGTGAAAAACTACGAAAGCAATTTTTATTTATTTTTTTTTAAAGAAAATCCTCATTTTTTTCAACCGAAAAGGAAAACCAAGCAAATAAATTGGATTTTTTTCTGAATTTCTGACAATTTCCAGGAATCGACGCAAGTTGTAGAGGGGCTTTCTTTTCTAGATGAATATTCACCATGACGTGGTCCACCAATTTTTGAAGGAAATTTTTGCTGAAAATATGTGAAAAACTATACGAAAGGTTAGTTCTTAAATGTAAATCCCAAATGATTTTCGATTGCTTTCAATACAGGATAATGTTTTCCCTACTTGGTTTTCTCATTTTTAATACCGTGGTTGATAAAGCCATTTGAAAAAGAATCATTTGCGAAGAAAAGTTTTCGAAGTATTGTAAGTATAAAATTGATTTTTAAACGTTATATTTAGAAAACAAACTGTAGACCCGTTGAAATTTTTAGTTGTTATGCGGATCAGATTTCGATCAATCAATAATTTCAAGAACAAGATTGCTCGGATTTGTGTCGATTTTATTGTACTGTATCTCGATTCTTTTGGAAGCACTTCTGACGTTCTGACGCCTTCCTAACAAATCTAAAAAGTTGATCATTGACGTTTTTTGCGCAGAATTCCAGAATAACTTTCCGTCTTGACTTCGCAGAAAATCTTTTTCGATCGCCGCAAAGTTACATTTGATGAAATATATTAATGTCCATATATTTTAAGAATATTATGACGAGGAAATGTCGCATTGACCTTCAAATTGCTCGAATCCAACTTTTCGGCATTCGCATTTTTTTCATATTTTTATTTGTTTTCCTCTGAAAAAAAGTAGGGTTCAACGTGTGACGGGAAACCCTGAATATACATATTCGCGTCAGGCGGGGGAGAATTATTTCTCAAAGCGTCGATCGACGTGTGTATATAGCTGTGGTAGCGAAGTAATTGACCTCACTTGCGACAAACCTTCGAAGATGTGAACTCTGGGCCGGGAAACTTTGAGGTGTCCCTGAATGTGGGAAACTTCTCCGGCAATTCGCGAACACTCGTGTATGGCTTGTTCGACGGAAATAAAAATGGCGTTCTGGTTCAATGGTGGGTACAAAAACGACTGGATGGGCTGCACTTCGTCCCTGGACTGTGACAAAAGGCCTATGGAACTGCATGCAGGGGGGGGATTGGGAAACAAAAAAATTATGAAGTCGTTTTAACTTGTCAACTTTCAGCAGTAATGCTCTTGGAAAAGCGACGCAGGGCGATACATTTATTGATGTACGAGGGGTCTTCCATCACTTCGGCACGACCTTGGTTACTCCTATAGATATTAGGGATAACTGTAAAATAATTATAGTGAGACCCCGAGATGCGGACGTAATTGGTGCATCAAGAGTGTCCCCAAGTCGAAATTTCTTTAAGTCGAGTCTTGTTTTCCCATAGACTTACATTATATAATTTTTAATTGGTGCTTTATTGAAGAAATATTCATTAAACTCAATAAGAACATTTGGAGCATTGAATAATAGTGTATCTCTGTGCTGTACACTGACTTTTTGGCATCTATAAAAATAAGATTCAAGTGAAAAAAATGTAGAAGTCCCTCTATGCTGGAGGTAATTTTTAAAATTAGCTAAACATGGATGGAAATTTGGTGAGAGAAATGCCCAAGAACTTTTCTTACATCAATTTTAGGCTTGGAAATATCTGTTTCTGAAAATTTGGCCTGAAATTCATTTGCAATTTTATCACAAAATGTCCCTATGTTGAGTCAGTGTCCTCATATTGGGCCTTATTTATTGATTTCTTCTGGGCAAATAAGTGTCCCTATTGTCCGCAGTTTGAGGTGTCCGCATGTGGGGGTCTCACTATACATCCCTTGTTTTAAGATTCCGACTTTTTTCGGATTTTTAAAAACATTTTTCAATTTACTGCAGGTTGATACAGTACATGAAAACTTTCCAGCAGTTACAGCCGGAGTCCTCCACCCATCTCACAGCTAAAAAAAATATCGGTCAGCTAAAAAGTTAAATTTTTTGTTGTTTAAACTGTTCTCTTTTTTAATCGTAGATATTGATTGAAACCGCCAAGAAATTCCCATTTAGAGCTCGCCTGGCAAATTTTTAGAACCCTGTGACATGAACTCTGGCCATAACTGGGAACTTCCCACTCATCATCACGCAGTAAATACTGTAGAAAAATGTTTAAAGAAATCCTTAAAAAAAATTCGGAACTTTAAAGCCTAAAAAGGCTTATATCATAATTCTTTTGCAGTCGTACCTACGAGTACTCTAGAAATAACCAAGGTCGTGCCGAAGTGGGACAACACTCATATGTTCTATTCCATTTCTTTAAAAAATGAAACGGTTCTTCGAATTTATTAAGGTCTCGGTTATCAGTTTTATTTTTTTTAAGCATTTATAAAATAATCACGAATTCTTGTGCTAAAAAAAATGAATCTGAGGATTCTTTAGTTTGAATTAATTATAAGGGCATACTTGTACAAAAGATTTTGATTTACGCGCAATTCTAAGATGCCCATCAAATATGAAGCGCCTTCATATTTTATTCGGCCAAATTTTTGCACACTAAAAAATTTAATCTTGTACTGTTTTCGAATAAATTCGGTACTATTTTTTTATCGGAAAAATTATACTGAAATTCATACAATAATTCTGGAGATTCATGAAATGAAACGAAACCTCGTTGCTTGTATCCTGCTTTTGAGAGGACCTGTATCCTCGTTGAGCACGAATTGGTACACCTTGATGCTTCCGGTTTTAATCCCCTTCATTTCCTTCGGTGGCAATGGTCGGAATGCGTTGATTGACAAGCCGGATTCATTCAAAGTTTCCTCGTCGCAAGATATGATCCCGGGGTAGGAACTCATTATTCTCGCAGCAAGGTTCACCTTGTGGCCTATCACTGTGTACTCTTGTCGGTACCTGTGACCGACTATCCCGCAGTAAACCAAACCTGGGAATAATTGGGGAACGACGAGGTTGCTTCGGGGGGAAATTGTCAAATTTATTTTCTTTAAAAAATATTTTTTTAGCTATAAGGAATTCTCTTTCGAAAAAGTCGTTGCGGATTGGTGATTTTTTTTTTATAAACGTCCCGATGTTTTGAAGGATCACGTTTTTCTGAAGAACAAAAAACTGTAGCTATATACATAAATCTATGTAAAGAAATGAAAACTTGACTTCAGAAGTTACTTTTCGTAATTTTCTAAAAATCATTAGGCAGGTGAATCTCGTTTGAACGAATAAACGCGAACAACGAAATCGTGTTCCCGCCCAATAGCCACAATCTTAAATGCCTCATAACAATTTTTTTGTTTACAACAGAGTCATTTTACGAGTCCCTATGGCTTCGTTGTAACGAGTTTTTTGTGAAATTTTCAACGTAGAATTTGTATAAAGTGTTCACATAACAATTTTTTTACAACAGAGCCATTTTACGAGTCCCTATGGCTTCATTGTAACGTTTTTTGTGCAATTTTCTACGTAGAATTTGTATAAAGTGTTCACATAACTCTTTTTTTTACATCAGATCCATTTTATGAGTCCCTATGGCTTCGTTGTAACGAGTTTTTTGTGTAATTTTTTCGTCGAATTTGTATAAGGTGTTCACATAGAAAGAGGCCAATAAATGATATTATAAAGGGGAAACATGTACAATAGTAGGATGTAAGGGGATTGCAATCACCGGAAGTGACACCCAGGGAAACAGCGTCGACCCGATAAACGTGGTTGAGCAGCGTGTGAACTTTCCGGGCTGCTCTCAATGACCTCAGCGCAATTTGTGACCTACTGTAGCCCCAAACGCCGAACATGCAGAGAAATGAGAAGCCCTTGTCGAAGGTGCTGAACTTGTTCAGAAGGCCATCAAACGCGTCCATTTGCCTGCTTGAAACAATTTATTGATGCTATATATACTGTAATATGCTTTGCTTTGATGGTGATGAAAGCGACTTTGGTTGGACAAAAGGGAATTAAACTGCAGCATTTACGAGGGCGTGGGTCTAACAAAAGTTCCCGGGATAGCAATTGAAACGATGTGGGATCGGGCTGAAGAAGAAATTATTGTTCAGAATTTGTTTTTGGAACCAGAAAAAATTGGTCCTCTTCGTCATGTTTTTTTTTTTTTTTTTTACAGTTTTAGCAAGAGTCACCCTGTCAGCTTTCTGCTTTTTTCCCAAAATTTGAGGCGCCCATCTTGCGTATTTTTTTCCTGTACCCCCGCTTTTGCTTCAGATTCCTTGGAATCGACGTGGCATTGATCCAAGGGTTGCCTCCGGATATTTCAAGGTCATTCTGTAAGTTTCATCAACAGCCGCCTTTACAGCCACCACTTTGTGTGAGAATGTGGCGGCTGTAAAGTTGGCTGTTGATGAAAATGGCGGAATTACCTTGAATAAGACCTGGGGTCAAACCTTGGAATTAATGCCCTGTTAATTCGAGAATTCGGAAGAAGAAGCTGGGCTAGACCAAAATTCATGCGACATGGGTGTCTCATGTTCTGAGTGAAGAGCCGAAAGCTGCCAGGTCAACTTTTGCAAAATTATTATTTAAAAATCAGGAATTTGGGGAATAATTTTTATAAATGGAGCCGAAAAGAAATCAGGAAAATGGAGGGATCAAATTTATAAAAATGTGTGCAAGTATTTGGTTTTCAGAAATGCAAGTAATATTCTCTTCTAGCTCCCAAAATTGGGTCAACAAATATCTTGAGAAATGCAGATGCTGTAAAATCTCAAAATCTTGATGAAAATGTATAATCTCAATATCTTGAGATTATACAGTGTTGCATAAAGCAAAAAGTGAAATTAAATCGAGTAAGTATTGAATATATTTAGAAGTCTTGTACTGTACTGAATTTTCAAGTAATGCTGCCTAAAAGTTCATCATCGGTCGATCACACTCAACTCAACAATGACTTCATATGCGTGTCCCAGCAGATGATCGTAATTGTCTTCCGATAATTCTTCCAGCTTGATACTGATGAAAACCGTCTGGACCTGACGGATTTCCGACATCATCGACGCTGACAATCCCGTGTCAATCTGATTTTTAAAATTCAAAGTTCAATCTAGTTGCAGAATAAATTTGTCGATTGAAAAAAAAAATCTTGGACCAAAAGATCTCGGTCCTTAGCTTCCAACTTAATTATATTCTTCCCTACTTGAGCAGAAAATTGTACAGTATTTGGAAATTAATTTTAATTCCTAAAGAACAGCCTTTTTAGGTCACTCACGTTCAAAAGCCTGTCAATGAGAAAGAATTAGACAAATAACCTAAAATGAAAAAGGAGGGTTTTGAACAGAACGATATCAATTTTTCAATTTTTTTGCACCAAAAAAATATGTACACTGTCCCCAGGATAGCGTTGAATTTTAATGCGCTCTCTTGTTTAATGTTCCAAATTTCTTGAATACAGTACATATTTTCTGCAAGTGCAGTACTTTTCCCCATACTTATTTAAATACAAGCCCATTAATTAATTGCATGGAAATAAATTCAAATTAATCAATTTTACGATTTAAATCAAACAATTAAGTGGCTTTGTGATGATTTTGAAGTTTATTCCACTGATTCCCACCTGTTTGAGGATTTGTGGAGCAACGTACATCCGCAAGACCTTTTCTCGTTCTTCGCTGTATACGGTGTTCATCACAACATCTCTGACTCCTGCTGAAGAAATTTTTTTTTTCAAATTTCAACGCAAACTTTTAGCGTGCATTTTTAATGAATTTAACTGAATTTTTGAGGTCTCACCACTTGATTTCCCCGAGGGATCCGATTCGTCATCTTTCATGCCCAGAACCTTGGGATGCGGTATTGAAATCATACATTAATATTTGAAGCAACAAAACAGTCACTTGAAAAGGGTTTTCAAATTACTACTCGAAAATAATTTGAGTGGTGCTGAACCATGGCCCTGTATATTTAATCATGCTTGATCTCTACTGTCCTAATAATTTTGTTTTTTAATCCATTTCAGTGGCCAAAAGACTGACTGAATTTCATATTTTGGGTTTTGGCTTTTGTCGTGAATTTTGCACAAAAGAAGAAAATAAACCAAAAATGGTCGTGTCTTACTTGAAATACAGGAAGGGGGGGACATTTCAGTGGCCAAAAGACTGACTGAATTTCATATTTTGGGTTTTGGCTTTTGTCGTGAATTTTGCACAAAAGAAGAAAATAAACCAAAAATGGTCGTGTCTTACTTGAAATACAGGAAGGGGGGGTACATTTTACCAATTACGGTAGTTTCTGCTCGTGGATTCAAAAAATAATGTTTCCATGCCAGTTTTAATGCTTTATTTAAATTTTCCGAAAATTAGCAGCATATTTCAAGTGGCATCACGTTGTAGAGTACTAATATTCAACTTCCCAAGCACAATTTAGCCAACGTATTGATTACTTCGATTATTTTCATTCACATAAAAAATAATAATACTGATGAGTAAGAAGAAGTGTTACTTTATTGCGTGCATCCAACCTGAATTGGCCGAGATAAAATGGAGTCATTTTTTAAAATTTGCATTGCGTTGGAGGGATTACAGATAATGAAATGCAGGTTTAAAAAAATGTTTTGATTCGAGAAATCAATCTAGAATAGGACGCAGTTTTAATTTTTCATTTATCTCTCGAGTAATCTGAATTAATCTTGCAACAGTTTTCTTGTGACTCTTTCACAGTCTGTCGTTTTTCATCAGTCCATTTGATCAATTCTTGCTTGTACAGTACACGTTTTGCTCAAAAGATTTTCTCCCTCATGAATTTCTTGTGAGTTTTTTTTTTTTTTCATTTTGTGTGAAGGTATCTTCCCTTCTAAGCACTGCAATATTATTTCACTGGCATTTTCTATCCTGATATTTTTCATTATTATCTCAGTTGAAATAAAATTTTGAATATTAAACACCTCCTACATGTCTTGAATATTGGCTAGGTTAATCTTGAAACCTTGGTATTATGCCTGTATATAAAGATTAGAACTGTTGATGATGATGCTCAGAAAACGACTTGTTTGTCGTTGAAAGGATGCAATATTATGCCAGTTTTTTTTTTTTTTCATCTTCCACTCACAGAAAAGTACACGCGGTCTTCGTGTTGAAATTCCTGGCAGAGGAAGTTTTCGGAAAGCAAGGCTCGAGCTGAATCAGTTA
>CAJPEX010002615.1:0-37175 GCA_905338405.1 Notodromas monacha
GATGGATGACGTTTTAAGCGCCAAGATGTTCCTGGAAGTTTTTTCAGTGGAGTTTCTGGTTTCGGATCCCAAGCATCTCAATTCGTCGAGAATGGTGATTGGATCAACAGTCAGAGTCAAGGGATCTTGCTCGAAGAAATTCATCATATCAAAAGCAGGGGATTTCTTCTGCGTTGTGGGGGAAGGTGGACTAGATTTTGTTCACTTTAAGAATCTGGTTAGATTTTAAGGGGCCCCCCCTTCCTTTGTTCTATATGTGTAAACAAGTTTTTTGTAAATCGTATTTTGTATGATTTTGTATGTATTGATGGTGGGGGGAAAGCATTGAAACTTGGGTATGTTAATAAATTGGTTTTGGGAATTTGTAAAAACTGATTTCTTGATTTATTTTACCAGTTACAGCACTTCTGTTTCTAGGGTTCACACGAGGTCTTCCCCTTACACCCATCTCTGGGTCTTTTGAACGGCAACCTCCTCCTTTTTTGGTTTGCCCATTTCTGGGTTTTTATTGTAAGAGATTGTAAAGGATCTGTTAATTCAAAAAAGTTTCAACCGGACAAGGGGTGGGAGGGACCATAAGCAAGGACAAGGTGAGTTTGATAGAAAGATGTCTTTAAACCCATGGAAGTTATCTCCTTTGACAGATGATATGGAGATGGATCAGAGAATTTTGGTAGGATAGAGTTGTTTACACTTTTCACAATTTTTCACAATGTTCTTGGCCAATGTTCGGGCCCTCTTAACTCGAAAGGTTTGTTGGATAAAATTAAGGGAAGAATAAGGTGATGGGTGACCCATGTTTTGATGACATATATTAAGAAGTGACCACACAGGGCCCGAGGGTTTTCCCAGGTTTGGGGAAGGTAGGTATTGGTTTTGGGAATTTGTAAGAACTGATTTCTTGATTTATTTTACCAGTTACAGCACTTCCGTTTCTAGGGTTCACACGAGGTCTTCCCTTTACACCCATCTCTGGGTCTTTTGAACGGCAACCTCCTTTTTTTTGGTTTGCCCATTTCTGGGTTTTTATTGTAAGAGATTGTAAAGGATCTGTTAATTCAAAAGGTCTCAACTGGACAAGGGGTGGGAGGGACCATAAGCAAGGACAAGGTGAGTTTGATAAAAAGATGTCTTTAAACCCATGGAGGTTATCTCCTTTGACAGATGATATGGAGATGGATCAGAGATTTTTGGTAGGATAGAGTTGTTTACACTTTTCACAATTTTTCACAATATTCTTGGCCAATGTTCGGGCCCTCTTAACTCGAAAGGTTTGTTGGATAAAATTAAGGGAAGAATAAGGGGATGGGTGACCCATGTTTTGATGACATATATTAAGAAGTGACCACACAGGGCCCGAGGGTTTTCCCAGGTTTGGGGAAGGTAGGTAAATACGTATTTTCTTGACAACATCTTCTTTTGAAGTGTTACCAGATTTTGGTCTTGGGTGAAGGTTAAGGGATAAAATAACATTAAATTTTTTGCACCAGTAGAGATCTGGCTTAGTTGGTATGGATCCCCCCTGTTTCAGGGTTAGATACTCAGCCAGACAGAGGGATTCTTGAATTGACCTAACTTTTGAAAAGAGATTTTCTAAAAGTTTTAATGACTGAGTATGAGATTTGAAGACCCCAGACATAAACTGATGTACTTCAAGAGCATCAGTATCCAGAATTTGGATTCCCGGTTTTTGGGCTGCCGGATTTGCAGTCCTCATCATTTTTTGTTTTAGATAAAGAGCACAACACACACTGACTAATAGGGTTTGAAAAAAGTTTTATGAAAAGGTTTTTTTTTTTAGAAAAGGACACAAGGGTGAACAGAAGGCACTGGATAAAGGGAAAAATAAGTGGGTTAATTTTTTAGATACCTGATGAAGGTTTCAAAAGAATGTGAAGTAAAGAAACAGATCTCGTAAGAAGAGCAGCACACAAACTTAATTCGAGAAAAAAGAGTTTTTTTTTTTAAAAGATGCTACAAAATTAATTTTTGAGGAGAGGAGAAAGTCTGATCGGAGCTAGAAAATCACAAGTTTATTTAGAAGGTTTTCTTTTTTTGAGGCGCAGTGGAAGCAAAAAGAGAGAATTTTTTTTTTTAGGGCAGAACCACGCTCTGCTACCAGTTTTTTGTACGGTTTTACGAGAGGAAATATTTGAAGCCGTACACCTTGATAAATGTTATTGATGTAGCTTATTGATTATGATTTGGAAAACCTTAGAAGATAATTACGTGGCAGATGTAAACTGAAGAGTTTTACGAAAATGGAGAATATGAGAATAAATTCAACACAGCAATTGGCCGGTGCGCGAACCGACCAGGGATTCTCTCCCAAACAAGCGCAAGCCCTTTGTTAAACAGTTCAGTAAACAGGAACACAAAAAGTACAGAAGATATTCACAACAGTTTTCGAATCGCGAAATATGCACAACAGGTTTTTCGGATTTCCGCAAAAGGTTAGTTTTTGGCAAAAGTACGAGATTTCTCCGACACGACGTAACGCTTCGAGGTAAAAATTCGGACTGTGTCGTCACCCCAAAAATCAGGGGTTTTTATGCTGAAAAAAGGGGGCGGGGGAGCATGGTACCTGCAGAGTATCCCAGCAGCTGGGTGTGAAGCACAGAAAAACACCAGATGTTGGTGTTTTTCAAGACGAAAAATTTGAGACACTTGGCATGTAAATTTTTTCCCGAAAACCGGGTGTTTTTCAACTTTAGTAAATTTTATAAGGCTGCGCATAGTCTTTGGGAATGAAGACAAATTGTTCAAGTGACAGGGGGAACATGGTTTTTCGACAGTAGTTGACGCGAAGCACGACAATAAAGTAAGTATCCGGATACAGGCGGGTGCGACTGGGAGCCAGCAGCTGGCAGAGTCTGGTCTCCCCCCCTTTTTAAGTTATTCGAACTCCTTGAAAATCGGCAAGATTGAGGGGTCATTTGACCCCTGGGTTGAGGTTATTGGCCCAGGGATGGGTTTATGTTTTTTATTGTCGGCAGTTTCTGCCGAGTTGTTGGGTTTGAATTTTGTTGCCCTGTCAAAGGGATAGTTTGCAGCTGTGGGCGCGTCCCGAGACGCGCCAAGTATTGTTTTAATTTTAAAAATATGTCGTGAGTTTTTAGTTGTTCCTGTCTTCATATAGAAAAATTCCGCACAAGATAAGTTCCCGTCTGACATGAGTATGCAGATGAGGGAGGAAAGATTCCTGCTTCCGGCATTCGCTAACCATACGGGAAACGCAGGGTAATATTAGAACTGCAATTCCAGGCTATTTCAACATAAAAAATATCTACTTCATATAGTTCATACGTTTGAAAAGGGGATAATAATTCCAGCAGATGGCTGAACTTTGGTGGTTATTCTCTCGGCAGAAAGCTTTCTGAACTAATAAAAACGTTGATTTTCTCTATTTTCAATTCAAATGATCTTCATCAAATGATCCTTCATTTCAGATTTTTTTAGAAAATCCTCAACAAGACTCACATGCGAAAAATGGAATCGTAATCAATTAAAAAAACCATATCCAGTACTTCAGTACAATCCCAACCCAAAAACAAAGAATTCAACCAACATTACCTTATTGAGGTTTATCCTTTCGTTAGCTGAATATATTTGTTTTATATGTACAGTATGTTAGAAAACGCTGAAGTTGCACATGAATTACGAAATAATTAGGTTTTATTATATTCCAAACAGTCGACCCGGATTTTTAGTGCCATCTTTTTGCTGTTATGGGACTTCTACAATGGAGGACGAAACCTGTGAAAATTCCTTTTAAAAAAAGAGGAAGACAAAACCAATTTTACAACAGAAATAATTTAGTCGTATTTCTCATAGATTACGTTGCTTATTGAAGCTTGAAAACTTTCTATGAGACGCAAAAATTTACTTATTTTTTCTTCGTTTTTGACGGCTCCACTTCTTATGAATTTCAAGGAATCAAGAATAAATAAAAAATTGAAGAATCGAAAAAATAGGCTGTTATGGCCTATTAATTTAAATTGATCTTTCTGATGAACTTGCAAACATTTTTCATATATTTTTGGCTTTGTACACTGAAAAATAATATTGTTTTTTACGAACAATGTTCCGGAAGCCAGTGCGAAATATCTGCTGCACAAGAGGCCTAGAAACACAAGCAGAATTTACGCGACATACAAAAACGGCGAGAGAGAAAATTGCACGTGAAAAAGCGTGTGAATTTCCACGATAGACTCGATCATCGCTATTCAGTATCACATGCATCAGCTCACGTTTCCTTTCATTCGAAAAAGAAAGAAAAATAATAATTTTACGCGCTATGTATAAAGATTCCAGATGATATTTTTTCATATATGACCCAGATTGATTCTCGAATCCCTAACTGATTGCATTCGTATCTTCTCTTCCCAATCTTCGTTGCTGGCGTTGCAGTATTGTATCAAACGTTTACGAATAAAAATGCGTATAATATTCAGTATTTTATTGGCTTCTAGCTGTGAAGGAGATTAAAGGGTACTGATGAATTCCAAAATCCAGCTCCCATGTCAAATGCACTCACAAATATCCCTTGACGAATAAATTTAAAAAATCTGAAGCGTGAAATTCAGGCTGAACCGAAATTTCTCAATAAGTACCATATGCATTTGAGTAAGAGGTTTACTGGGTTTTTTCAGTTGATCATTTTGAGAAATTTTATGTTCAAGTATAAGACGAGAACTACATTTGAACGACTCTAAACCCAAAATATTCATTGAAAAAATAACAGCACGCAAATTTGAATATTAATATACTGTAAATTAAACCTGAATTCAACAAATTTTCGATTGCTTCCATTCAAATACTGTAAGTTTTTTCTTTTCTTTTTTACTTGGTATACAATTTCCCATTTGAATAAAGTATTATGCACAGCACATATAAATTTCTAAAAATTTTTGAGCTTTTTTTTTTACCTGCCATCATGCACACCCCCTTTTCCTATCAAATTTGAGAAAATAAGGTGCACACGATGGTACTCAAGTGAATACGACGGTTTCAAAGTCGACTGATGTTTCCTCTAAGATACCGGGAAGAAGGTCGTTTTTTTCTTTTTCTTCAAGCTGCTTAAAATAAAAGTTTCTTATTTTTAATTTTCCTGAAAAAAAAAATAAAAAATAAAAACTCGCATTCGTGTCCTCTTTCTCCAATTGATAATTTTATTTTCCCCTTCTTTCCCGCGCCTTTCTTGAACAGGGTTTCCAACTCATGGATGCAGACAAAGACGGGATCCTCGGCAAGAGCGACTTGCGATCCGCTCACGACATTGTCGGCAGAATGTGCTCTGAAAAGGAGCTGGACGAAATGCTGTCAGATGCACCTGGACCAATCAACTTCACCACTCTTCTCACCATGTTCGGCGAGCGCATGAGCGGAGGTACAGTACAGTATTTCCGAGTTCCCTTACTTTCCTAAAATTGCTTCAATTCATAAATCGAGAAAACCCCCATGATGAATCAAAAATCCCTTTTTTTCCTGCTGCTTTTCGCGGGAAACCCTCCGCGTGAAGAAAAAAAAAACTACTTAAAAACCAAGATCGATATATAAACTGCATGATGGCGGAAACTTGTAGGATTATCAATTACTTACATGGAGTTGAGGAAGTGGCGTAAGTGATCGAGTCAGCGGGTTAATTGAATAATCAGGCAGTCAACTATATGTGTTTCAATATTGTACAAAGGAAAATATAAGTTAATGCGGACAAATACCAGTAGTGTAATTGAAAGTCATGCAAAGATACGAAATTTGTACGATATTACGGATGCTATACATTTTTTTGTTTTTTGCAAGCGGAAGCATTTTCGTCACAACAAGATCAGATATACATAAGAAAATATCAAGTCGAAAGTTGGAATAAATTTTTATTCTTTCCTTGCAGAAAATAGCATCGGAACAATGAAGGACAGAGATTTAAAGGTTATTGCAATTAATTATGAAAGTTTTCGGAGAAATGTTGCTGATATTTTATTTTTTTTCATGCATTAATTTTACCTTACGTCACAATGAAGTAACTTGGGCTTTTGTGCGACTAATTTGTAGTTGGAAACATACCCCTCAGGGCTTTATTACTTATATACACAACCTGTGAGAATTTAGAAGACTAAAATAAGAACCACAATAAATATCGCACTTGAATATTACATACCTGCCGTTCTTTCAAAAGCAATCGAACAAAATACTGTTGCAATTTTCCGGGCCAAATTTCTGGTGCTTGCATCAGAGTAAAACATGTCACAAACCTCTAAGAAACAATGCTAAAAAGGATTGAAATACAGAACAGTATTGTAATCCAATTATAATTTTTCAATTCCAGGCTCCGACGACGACGATGTCGTCATTGCCGCTTTCAAGTCCTTTGACGAAGGTGATGGCAACATCGATTCAGAGAAGTAAGATTTTTTTCAACTTCTCAATCCAAGAACTATTGTATCCACAAAAAAAGTTCCTCGAATTTTCAAAGTACGATTTCGCGATGCTGGAATAAAGGTTTTGAACTCTTTCACATCCTGAAAAGATTTTCCACATGAGCAACGTAAACACTTATTCTTACCGATGCCGAAGGCTAGATTGAAAAGACTTTTCTCGTATTTTGTCAATTTAAAACTAATCTATAGAACCATATACACTCACTGTTGAAGAAAACATTTGTCTTGAAACGTGAGTCCGAAGTTTCCTAATTGCGGCCTTTAGTTGTGATCTAGAAAAGAAATTTCGACTATTTCATAAAAATAATTGGCATGCATTTTATCCTGTATAGGCTGAAGGAAAATCATCAGAGTCCACTTTTGGGTTATTCGCAAATTTTTTTTAAGCAATTGCAAATGTTGTGGTTAATTCGGAAACTAATTTTCGGAAATAATTCCCTACGAATTGTAAACATTTGGAGAAAATTCTAAGTTTAACCTGAAATCTCGACCCAAATTCAGTTTGCATTCTGTAGTCTTCAAAAGCGTAAAAGTAATAGTTTGAAACAACAGCTGATGATATTTTTTTTTGATTCATTTGTATAGGTTGCGACACGCCCTGATGACCTGGGGTGACAAGTTCTCGTCAAAAGAAGTCGACGATTGCTACGAGCAGCTGCCCATCGGTCAGTAAAGCGATTTAAATTTTCGAAATCATTCAAAAATAATCATTGGTCTTCTTTTCTATTTATTTTCCACGTGTGCATTGCAGACGACGGTGGAAAAGTGGAGGTGAACGCAATCGTGAGCATGCTCACAGCGTCGCCGTCCGAAGGCGAAGGCGAGGAAGAAGCTGCCGCTTAAATACATCCAAAAGCGACGGGGAAAAAATAAAATAAAATTTGTTTGAAAGAACCGAGGAAAAAGAGAAACCAGCAGAATGACTAAGAGATTGAAAAGACGAAAGTTTTACGAAGGAAAAAACCACGGAAAGAATTGCGAAGCTTAACACCCAGACGGAATTCATGATCCATTTCACGAGCAATTTTTTGATCGACAACGACCGCCCTCCTCTCTTTCTATTGCTGCTGCTGCTGCTAAATCTAAACGTCTGTCTCTATATCTCTCTACTTTCTATCATCTGTCAAGCTTCCATCTGTCACCGTGTCTCATCTTTTGCTCAGATGCAGATGATTATTGTTCTCCGAACGCAGAGGCGACATTTCCACGCCACGTTCGACAAGATGACACGAAGCGATACTTTTGTTTTATTCTGATGAATAATGATAACTTTCAGATTGAGTTGTTTCTTTTTTGTCCTTTGAAACAAACCATTGGATCCATCCGGAAGTTACACTGCCTTCGCGTTGGCCGAGTTTCCACGGAACTTCTTGGTTTTTCTTCCTCTTCTTTTTTTTTTCTTTAGCAGAGATTATCGGCGTGTTTCGGCTGCGGGAAATATTGGCGAGCCGACCCTGGTGTCCTGTGATTGCCGGATCGGGAACGACGAGGAATTCTTTTGTAAAGAACGGCTGCGCAAAAAATTTATTTCTGTTCCTTTCGACGAGTCTTTGCGCAGAGCGGTTCGGAATTGGCGAGCGAATCCGCTTGCGAAGGACCCCGAGGATGAGAAAGAAAATATGCGAGAACGAAGAATGCGAACCTGGTTCGGAATAACGGGGATCAATCGACACCGGGTCGGAGAAAATTGATAATATAATTGCGTTGGAAAGAAAAAAATCTTCCGACTCTGCGAAACGCTAGAAAAGAAAAGAAAAATTGTACGGAGTATATCATCACCCGGAAGTGGCGGGAACTCGGGACAAACGCAACGGATTTCATTGTGTTTCTTTGTTTTGCTTTGCAAAAAAATCCCCTGCCGTGTTTCCTTCTTGGCCCTGATTTTGAGGAAAGGACGTTCGTCCTGTTTTTTTTGTTCGAGGGGGAGGGAGGGAATTATTTAATGGGTTTCGTTGTGGATTTTTTCTTCGGGTTTTGGGTGCTGATTGTTTTGTTTTGTTTTATTGTGGGGGAGATTGAGGATTTCGATTTTATTTCGGTTCTTTTGTTTTTTTGTCGGAGTTCTTCCTTGTGTAGGGAGACTCGCGTCGGATTATATCACGTAGACCACGTTGTGCCAGGCCTGCAATTACACGCTCTGCTTTCCCGGTTCCTTTTTTTCTTGACGGATTTACCAATTTATTTCATTTATCTTTTTGCTTCGACGCTCTAAGTTTACACTGAATTCCATTCGCAGCGGACAGGTAAATGGCAAATATGCCAAATGATCACATGGAGAATGCGGACCTGGTTCGGAATAACGGGGATCAATCGACACCGGGTCGGAGAAAATTGATAATATAATTGCCAAGAACCAAGACGGAGATGGAGCTTCATTAGCTTCAGCTAAGATGCATGCATGATTTCGAGTGACATCTACCCACAACAAAAGAGATCACTGAAGAATGAGAGGACAGACGTTCAAAGTTATAATAGCTCAAATATACAGTATAGGTAAATTTTTATTCAAAGACGATTTCGGAAGGCAAATATGTATCTTTGAATCAAATATTGTTAGTTTGAATTCTCTTTGGTTGATGAAAGAATCATTTCAGAAGTTTAGGATTGCCAACGCTAAATATTTGCATGGCGGAGGACTTCCGAAAGTTTCAAGATATTCAATCCCTTATCCATGTGAATGAATGAATGAACAGAACACTTTATTTGCCACTTTTCAGCATTCACAAGGTTCACTCAAGATTTCCCCAACCAAACCCCCCTTCCCAGCACCCAATCCAAATCCACTCAATGACATTTTAATCACTTCAGAGCAGGAAAGCACAAATTGCAAACAAAAATAAAAGATCCAAAAATTAAAAAAATTATCTATGTTTGTTCTAACATGGACTTTCTTGAACGATGTCTCCCCAGGCTTACTCAATATCCACTCCGCCCGAAAGAAAAAAATTGCAAGTGCATAATTTAGATTTACGATCGCTGTTCACCTTTACTCGACAGTTTTTTTTTCACTTTTAATGAAAAAAGGAGACTTACGTCGTGGACGATGTGCCCACTTCTTATTGTTGGATAATTTGGGTCGAGAATCTTCGTGTTCTTAATAAGAAGACAATACAGTACTGCAAAAAAGTTCAGAATTTCTTAGCAATATTTCTGCCTTTTATTCCATTTCGATTTATAGCACGACAAACATGTACTTTACTGTACAGTACTTCATTTTTAAAAATCGATAAGAAGCATATGTCACCAAATGCAGTTGAGAAATTAAGCCTTTCAGCGTCAAAAGGGAGCTTTTTGAGAAATGCATACGCGTTATGCTTAGCTAACTGTAAATCAATTGACCTGACTTGGCATTTGTGTAGAAAACAACAATCAGCCATAACCAAAATCAATGCTGTTTTTCTCAGGTCTATTCTATGGTACCCAATAAGTTTAATCAAAGTGTCTAGACTCTAGAGGACATTTGGCTTGAAATGTCTAAAATGGAATCAGAGCAGCTCCTTATTTGACAAAGCAGAACTCAGTACAGTATTTAATTTTATTTTTTGCTAGTGTATCGAACATTGAAACACACTGCCATGGTTGCTGCAATGACTCAAAGATGTCGCTTATTTTGTGTTTGAACTTTTTATTGACGTGAAGTGATTTACTTCAGACAATCATGGAACAAATAATATTCTGAATGCTATCTGATGAAAATTTTGTGCTTTTTGCATTTCACTTTTGCATTTCAGAGAAGCAAATTGTGTAAACTCCTTATACGTTTTTGAAGAAAATGCTTGCTGGAAAGCTTTATTTATCATTTATCTTCAAATACGGATTATGAAAAAACTTGCATAGCAACAAACTGTTTTTTCTATGCTCAAAAAACTTGTACATGCGTCAATTTTGGTAAATCTGCTGCTACACACTGGTACTCGCCTTCGTTAACGATATCCATCTGAAGTCTTGTATCAAGTTGCTTTGACTTTACATCGTGTTTTTAATAGTGGGCATGAAGGAGCCCTTCAGATTGACATCCATTCAGTATGCACTTTTTGTGGAACAGCCTGCTGAAAGGGGAAAATTTGATTGGCACAGCAGCCTCTTAAAAAAAACAGGTAATTCTTGCTTTAGAATCAGAAATTTCAATCAAATTCTCTGCAGAATGGTCTTTTTGCTTAGTGCCCTTTGCTGTGAAATGGATGAACAGATCCAAGAAGAGGGTTATGTTCTACACGAAAACAGATTTGTTGAAATGGATTTTGGATATGCGTTATAACAAGATTGTTGTAAGATAGAGTCTCCATGGTCTCTCTGTCGCGATCTTCGAAACGCTTTATTATAATGAAACTTGTTTATCTTACAGAAGAGTTATAATGAAATACAATCTTTCTATAAATGTAAAAAAATATTTACTTATTGGCCTTAGTGTTAAATAACTTTAACGCAGAGGGGGAAACATGAGTCATCAATCATCATTGCTGGTTCATGTACTTTTTTAATAACTCTAGGATCTTCGCTAAAATAATTCACACCAAGGGTGTCAAAATTTGTAAAATGTTGATAACAGAGTAGCTATTCATGTCATTGATACCGAAGAGTCCCAAAATTAAAAATGTTGTGCTTAGATAAAGGTTCAAAAAATATTAAAAATAAACTGAGACACATCACTCACACGACAGGACTTCCAAGTTTCAACTCCAGTGAAACTAGGCTGACTTCTTTCATTTTTGAATAAACATAAAATTGTTTTTGAAAACAAGATTTACAAATTTATGAGTCAAGTATAGGTAACATGATACAGTTTTCTCACACACACATTCTATGAAAATCGACGATGCACGAGGACTTCAATGATGATGAGTCCAGTTCAAAGAAAAGGTATTATCAATATTTCGAATTCAACAAATTGATAAGGTTTTCCACTGCCAGCGAACAAATGAACAATACAGCCAATCTAAAGTTTTCTCTTTTTTCCTATTGACCGTTTACAGTACTCGATTTTACAACTTTTGGGCTGCGTCATCTGCTGGCAGATGAAGACGTACAAGTTTTGGATTTAATCTCCTAGAGGTCACTTGAACCATCATTTATTATTGCGCACACATCATGACGCAACAGCAGAAGGTGTGGAGAACATTATACAGTGAAGATCCCCAGATGCAGACATAATTGGTCCCTAAATCAAAACGTCCCTAAGTTGAGTCTCATTTTCTCTTAGACTTACATTGTATAATTTTTAATTGGTGTTTTATGTACAAAATACTCACTATAATTCCATGAAAATTGTCTCCCAATTTAAACTGATTCTAATCAATATATTTCAACACAATATGGACATTTGGGGAATTGAATTCCGATACCTCTGAAGAGTAGATAGAAATGTTGGCATTCTCTGCAAAAATAACATTCAAGTGAAAAAGAGAGAAGGATGCCCCTCTCTGCTGGAGGTAAATTTTTTTAAATAGCTAAATGGATGGTTAATTGGTGAGAAAAATGCCCAAGAACTTTTCTTACGTCAATTTTAGGGTTGGAAATATCTGTCTCTCGTAATTTGGCATGAAATTTATTTGCAGTTTCATCACAAAATGTCCCTATGTTGAGTCAGTGTCCTCATTTTGGGCCTATTTTATTAATTTTGCATAAGAAAATAAGTGTCCCTATGTCAAATTGTCCGCAGGTCAAGGTGTCCGCATGTGGGGGCCTCACTAGCTGTATTGAGCAAAATTTCTCCAAAGCAGTTAATCCGCACCTCTCATGAATTGTGTCTATGTTGGGGCCCATACAATTACTGAAAGGAATCGGAAGCAAGGAAGAAATAAGCTACCACAAGGTCATCAGTGTTTACAACGGGAATGAATCAAGGAAATAAACAAGGCAACAATGTGAGGTGTGGGCATGGGTCAACCGAGTTTTGCATGGGCGTGGCATCTCGCAAGGCAGCGGCAACTTGCTCACCACGCCTCGTCTCGACCCCAGGGGTCTCAGTTGTCACTGCGGGGATCTCAGTTGTCACAGTGAGGGATCTGGTCCGAGTGTGTCGAGCTCGTCGTGACGTGTCGATCTTTTTTTTCTCTCCCTCTTTGTCTTACTCATCGGTGCCCTATAGCAGTGTCCGACTTGGTCGAACGACGCTCGTTGATCATCCAGAGACACCCGATCCTGTGATTTCATTATTTGAAGGATAAAATCAGGGATTTGATTCTGAAGATTTCAACCAGGAAAAATGGTCAGTGATGCCTTTTTGTTGTCGTCGTGATGTGTCTTTTTTATTGAGAGTGAAGCCCGTGAGCGAAACATCTTCACAATTTTGGAGGAACAAAAACCAAAAATGAAAAAGCAAGGCAGTTTAATTCTGCAAGTTCAGCATCCTCAGTAATTCATCATGAAGCACTGAATTTCGTCTCTCATTGTCAAAATCGGTTCATAAACATTCTTAATTTTATGCCTTTTCAACCGTTTTCTGGATCTATTCTGCCCTTTTCTTCTGGACATTATTTTGCGCACTGACTCTTGGCCTATTACCGCATCTGTGAATTAAAATGTACATATGGGCACATGACATTTGTCTGCGCACAGTAAAATATTTCGAAATTGCCACACAACATTCCCTTCAAGTTCAGACAAAGGTTTTTCAAGTCCTTTGCTCAAGTAAATTCTCCTAAATGTTTGCTTTATCCTCAACCTCATCTCTGATACGGACGCATTTTATTTCTTTCATCAGCCTTCTCCAAAAATTTAATGATCATAAAAATAATAAATAAATTCTCTTTTCCAGTGTTTCCAACCTTTTTGAGCACACAGACCAGCAAATTTCCATAGAAGTTTTTGCGAACTGGATAATTTCCCACCAACTTTCGGGGGACCAGCTAAGTTTCATAAATTTTTTGCAGACTCAAAAGTTTTATTTGAAACTTTGAAGACTTCATGGCAGGCATTTAAAAGGTTTATGCTTTTTTCAAAAATTATGAACCAATGAAAAAAAGCAAAATAGTCGAATGTCTTTAAAAAATTAGAAAGGTGGGCTTGAAAAAAGGTTTCTTAGAATGAAAAAAATTGAAATAGTGTAATACTGGAATTAATTTCAGCAGGTGAAAATTTGTCTTGAGTGTTGTTAGGAGGGAACCCAACTTCTATTTTCACATCAGATAATTTCCACTGTCATTGTGTATAGAAAATTTCAGAAAAAATAATAACAGACTCGATCACTACTTTAGTTAATACATTGAGCAGCAGAAAATTTTCTGCAGACTAGAAAAATCTTCTGCAGACTGACACAAGTCCACGGACCACAGGTTTGAAAACACTGCCTATTCTATTGTTGTTAACTGAGCTTTTTTGCTTGGGATTCAGGCAAATTTTTCCTAAAATGGAAAGACTTTTGGCAGGTTTATGTGGGAGTTTGTCAGCAGATTTTTAAAAATCAAATTCAAGGGAATTTAAAATTTAATAATTTGCTAGAGCACATTCATCAGTCATTTTTCTTGATGTTAGTACATGTACAGTAGAATATACAGTATTCACACACCAAATTTCTGGACTTGTAGTTTGTGAAAATTGACGCTCAACTTGGCTTTTTGTCTTGATTTTACAATTCATCAAGTACTCTGGTACTTTTTCATGGACAGAAATACAAGAAAATGAGCAAGCTATGGTTTCATTTTTAATTTTCTCATCTTTAGGCTGCTTGTTCAGAGCACCTAATTGTGAGTTTTGACAAGAGTTCCATTCCAAGTAGATTATTTGCACAGCATTTGCGCAGAATTTCATTCATATTTCGGTTTATTGGTCAGTACGGTTATTTAAAATAATCCACCAGTTCAAAAAATGTTCTACGCATTTTAAATTTAATTCCATTTAGTCATCCATTAGGTAAGCCTCAAATTTATTTTATTGTTTCAATGTGTCTTATTCATTATAAAAGTATTTTCAAAAATAATTGTATCTGCATTAAAGTAGCATTGAAAAGTGTTTTAAACTGCGAAAATCACAAACAGAAATAACCCCCATGTTTTAAAAGGGACTGCATTCTTCCATTTAATTCTATTGTTGTTAACTGAGCTTTTTTGCTTGGGATTCAGGCAAATTTTTCCTAAAATGGAAAGACTTTTGGCAGGTTTATGTGGGAGTTTGTCAGCAGATTTTTAAAAATCAAATTCAAGGGAATTGAAAATTTAATAATTTGCTAGAGCACATTCATCAGTCATTTTTCTTGATGTTAGTACATGTACAGTAGAATATACAGTATTCACACAAAAATGTCTGGACTTGTAATTTGTGAAAATTGACGTTCAACTTGGCTTTTGTCTTGATTTTGCAATTCATCAAGAACTGTGGTACTTTTTCATGGACAGAAACACACGAAAATGAGGAAGCTATGGTTTCATTTTTAATTTTCTCATCTTTAGGCTGCTTGTTCAGAGCACCTAATTCTGAGTTTTGACAAGAGTTCCATTCCAAGTAGATTATTTGCACAAAATTTGCGCAGAATTTCATTCATATTTCGGTTTATTGGTCAGTACGGCCATTTAAAATAATCCACCAGTTCAAAAAGTGTTCTACGCATTTTAAATTTAATTCTATTTAGTCATCCATTAGGTAAGCCTCAAATTTATTTTATTGTTTCAATGTGTCTTATCGTAATATTTTCATAAAAGTTTTTATTAACATAGACGTAATTTCATCGTAACTTTTCACAAAATTTGACGCTTTTAGTGTTTGTCTTTATTGGGGGTACAAAATTTTCCCTGACGTAAGAAGGTAAATCCCTGAGAGATAGAAGGATCTGCATATTTAATGTTCGCAACAATAGGGTCCAGAATGTCGATTTTTCAATTTATTAAAGAGGCTAAATTCAGATGCAGCAGCTGCAGTTGTGTTATCTGTTCTTCGTGCGTACTTTTTAATTGCCATATCATGTGCAACCTTGTACTGTACAGTATACAATTCACAATTGCTGGGGCTGTATGATGAAGTGCCACTAGATTCCGTGGTTAACCCTGTACACTACGAGATGTTTCTCGGTAAAAATGGTGACCATGAGACAAAAATAACGAAGCCGAAATTTGTAGATATCCCAACATTAGGATAATGCTCATTTTTTTAATGAAATGTGAACAATAATGCCATAGAATGCACAAATATAGAGCACATTTCCACTCCAAAACGATGATGCCAACGAGTTATGCTATTTTCGAAGCAAGAATATCAAAAATAGCGTATGAAGCTTCAAACCTTATGATACAGCCTCAGGAAAGTTGGAAAAACGAAGGAACATTCATAGAAACCGATAAATAAATCCGCATGCGCAGTTAAACGAAAGATATGTATATAGTGTACTTTATAATGAAAGGTATTTGTTATACTGTATAATGAAAGGTATTTGTTATACTGTACTGTGAAACGAACGATACCTTTTAGCCGCTTGAACTCTTAGTAATTTTGAATTTTGAATCAAAATGCCTTTTTCGCTACCCTGCGCGCATGAAATTTTTATCGCTGCAATATTCTTGCTTTGAGAATAGCGTTTCCCTATTTTTATTGAGATTGGTATAACGTGATTATAATTATTTTCTCAGCAGTTCAATGAAGAGTGTATGTATGAGTACAGTGCAACTCGCAATCTAAGATACTGTGAATACTCCGGAGTCCGGAAACTCTATGTATCGAAAAATGTGAGATTATCCAAAATAATGTCGATTAATGGTTTCGAATTGGGGGTTTTTTAATTTCATCAGCTTCAAATCACTAGCTTGCGATCCTCTTTTTTTTACCATTGATTATCAATTATTTGAATTTGTATCCTATAATCTGAGAGGATGATTTATTTACCGGGGATTGAAAGTTGGAGCAGGTAGTAATCAAACAGAGATTTCACATGGCCCACAGGCTTTATATGATATGAACTCGTGTACCCTTAACCCCTATATATTGTATATACAACCTTACGTTGGCTTGAAAATTTCAAACAAAGCCAAGAAATTATATTTTTAAAATTTGTACCACTTTACAGGTTTTTATTTTGCATTCTGTCTTCTCATACATATGTTTCCTAATGTTTCCTGCAATAATAGCTTGAGTGTCAGTGATCTTCAATTCATGTACTTTTTATCAGTGCTGGTCAGCTGAAATTTTGCGCTAATGTAAAGAAAATTAGCCCTTGTACTATACATAAATAAATTTCGGAAGATCCTCAACGTTTTCGAACGGAGTGTTACTTCAGACATCAATCTCTTTGGCCAGCATCAGTTGGATACTTATTCTAGAAATATATACCTTGGAATTTTATGACGTACAAGAATTCAGAAGGGATTTTTACACCATGCACATATCTTCGCAGAACACACTTTTCGATGTTATACATTTTATTCAGCTCTCTTGTTTTCTTTTCATGTTGTACAGAAAAAGTGCGTGATACCAAAATCTGTGTGTGAAGAGCACACAGAGTGCCCTGAGGTTCAAATTGAGATAATATTATTCATACCACAATCTGGTGTCTGGTTATGATTGGGCTGTTGATGCAAAGATTTTGGCAGTTTATGCAAATCAGGCATGTTCCTATGGAACAATAAAAATTTAGCATACTGTAAATACGTGGAAAAAAAGACAGTTGACGAATATATGGCATTCAAAAGCTAACGGTACACAATGCAGAGCAGTGAAAATCAAGGAAAAAAAGTTGATCGGTATAAAAAAAATGTAGAAGAATCATATACATGATCCTCGATCTATGCTCTCACATCGAATGTTGAAAATCTTTTTCATTTTGCAAACAAATATTCAACAACCCTGATATATACGTTGCTAATCATATTCCATCCATCAGACCAACTTTTTTTCATAACACCTCGCTCTTATCTTATGAGAAGCTGGTATTTTTTGAATATATTACACAGAGGACCAAAGATACACGTGTATAATACAGTAGTTTTCCAGACGGATTTGTCCATATTGTTTCGTTAGACCAGATTGCTAACAACTTTGGTCACTTTTCATGCTTGGTCAAATACCTGAAAAAGTTTAGCAAAAAATGTTTTTCTCACCTTCACAATATATGCAGTGTAATGGAGAAAAACACGCGTAATTTTCCTTTTCGCTTGAAAAAGGCCCTCAACGGCAAAAATGAACACATGAGTATAGCTTAGAAGACATTTTCTTCTTGTACAGAGTTGATGAAAAATCCCCTGGAATGATTACACAAAAATTGACCGTTTTGAAAAGATGAAACCGGAGTAAGTTTAAAATAAGCTTCATTATTCATGTTTTTCCATTGCAGTATCTTAATATTTTCAAGACAGAACATTTTTCTTAATTTTTCTGGAAATTTTGGCAGTGTACACATTTTGAGATAGTTTCCAGACTTCCAAGCAGATTTTTTAAAGTTTCAAGTGTATATGTGGTGGATGAAGTCTTGTCTGCATGTTGGGGCATTCATGTGTTGGGGCTACACTTTCTGCGCTTTTTCTTCAAAAACTTGACAATAACTTGACACGGTATATCAGGTAGGTATTTTCCAGATTCAACAAGCGAGAAATTCAATTATGATCTATACATACGCGTTCAACATTTTGGAGGTGGGAATTATTATTTCGAAGAATTTTGAGCTGACCAATAATCGCAGGGGTATTCATTCACTGACGTGAATTTTAAAAGAGATGAATTTATTCCACCCATAATTTTGTTTCAATTGATGGAAACTAAATTTTCTTGGCTAAGAATTTCTTTTTGACGTGATTCGAGGTATTTCTGATGAAGAGCTTATATTCAGTCTAAAGTTATAGCGTTATGTCCATTCAATGACCAGCAGGCCCCTTTTTTCGAGGAACACTCAGTATTGTCGAAAGAAAACATGATCTGTTACTCAAGAGTCAAGAGTATTGCTGTAAAGTTGCGAAAAAAATTTCACCATTTTGATTGAAACTTGGAATGATCGAACCCATCGATTCACTGAGGGTGCTGATGCTTGCTGATGCTTGCTGCTGACAATGCAAACTGTAATGTTTATAGGAACCCAATTTGGATGACAGCAGAGATACAGTATTCTTTTTATTTCATTTGCAATATGAAATAAACCTCCCAACATCACTTTTCGACCCTTCTCTACAATTTAGCTTCTTAAAAAAAACAATAATAATATCACATTTTATTCCGATTTTCTTTCAGGCGTCGAAAGCAGTTAAGGCCAAGAAGGCATCGAAGGAGGAAGACAAGGGCAAACGAGCACAACGGACAACGTCGAACAAATTTTCACAACTATCTCAAGATGAGATGGAAGAATTCAAACAGGTAATAAAGTTTATCATCAAGCTTTCGCCACAAAAAAAAAAAGATTAAATCTGTAAAAGCTAGACGGTGAACGAATCTAAATTCTTGTCATCGCGTCTCGTTGCACGGGGTTCGATAAAACTTTACTATGCCGATAGCGAGTAATGGCAATGACTCTTGAACGCAGCCGAATGAACAAAGTTATCCAAGTTCAATGTACCACAAAAAACATAGAATGAATTCGTCCGGATATTCGAATATTACATATTTTCGAAGAGGATAATAACACTCAGTCCATCGACGACCCTGAATGAAATCGCTTCATCCATTTTCGATTTTTCAGAAGCCTTCATAAACTTCCCTTTCGGTATTAGTCGAGTACGTAAAGTGCTGTCGCTTGCTCCGATTTTTATTTTTTTTCAATTTCGTGGTTTTTTATGCTGGTTTTAGTGGTTTATTCTCATGTGAATGTACACGATCATGTTAATATTCGAATATCCGGACGAATTCATTCCATGTTTTCGTGGTACATTGAACTTGGATAACTTTCTTGATCATGAATGTACACGAATTTTCTCACGATATTTCAAGCCGATCTTGGACGAATAAATTTGAAAATGAAAACAGTAATCGAATGTAAGTTTGATCGAGGTTCATATAATATCACTTCCGTTGCTTTCGAACTATGCACGATAAATGCTAAAGTTGAGATCAAAAATCTTTTTTCTTCCACTTAGGACCAAAACATACACCGCCTTTCACATGCAATGCAATAAACATGAAATAAATCATGACCCAAGATGGGACGTGAACGAAAGAATATCAGAGGATTCGTAGTCAGTCAAGTCACCTCATTATTTGAATAACCATGAATAAAATCAGCATATTCATGGCAATTCAAAAGTTGACTTCCGTGAACAAATTTCTCCGTCCTTCTATCTTGAAATGTTCTTTTTTTTTCTCGCGACTTGGGACACTTCTCGAGCACAATATCACGTTTAAATCCACATGAACTAAAACAGACGATGCTTTTTATTCGCAGGCCTTCCAGTTGATCGACGCAGATAAGGACGGGATAATTTCAAAATCCGACTTGAAGCAAACGTTCGACAGCCTGGGGCAGATGTCCAACGATGCCGAAATCGATGGCATGCTTGCAGAAGTAACGATCCGATTTTTTTTTTTTTTAGATCTTCCGGCTTCAAAACTTTGCTATTCACTTGAAATTGTGATGGCATGCCAATTTTCGAAGCAACGCCCATCATTTGCCAAGCTTTGCTTTTGCCTCCTCGGGGTTCAATATCTCCTCAGGTCTAACTTCCATGCAGGACCCACCAAATAATTTAACCCATGGATTTTTTGAGGTGGGGAAGCACAAATAAAATAAAGAATGACAGGGTGCTAAAATGGCAATCTTCTAGGCCTTCATAAACTTTGTAAATGCATTGACAGGATGCTGAATTTGTAAGTGTTCCTTTGCGCACTTTGTCACTCACTTCCTTCCAAGAAGCATCAAGTTACATTTTTACTGATTTTCTCTTTCCCCGGAATAAATAGCCCAAAGGCCTCCAGACTTCCAGAGTAACAGTTAAAATTTGAGTTACAGAGGTTTGAGAGGGAGTCTTTATAGGCAGGTATGTAATATACAGTAATACTTTGTTCTTTAAAAATTTCAAAGACTGAACAAAAATTCAACATTCAAAGGTTTTTTGGCTTCAAAAGGTTTGAGTAATTGCAATAGAATTGTAAATGGAAGAAAGGGCAAGGACTTGCTAAGATTTCAGACTGATGATCAACCCATTTGGTTATAGTAATATCACTTTTAGAGGAGTCTGCCCATCTGAACTACATAATTTAAGCTGAATTTCTCTCTTCTGGGCGCCCTTCAAATAAGGTTAACTTGGAACAATTGCAAAAATTTAACCATTGATTTATTTTGTACGTTTTGGCATCGCTTGAGAGGTTCCTGACTTCATCACTGGTCAGTTTTCAAGACCAGAGTTTTAGAGAAAATGTGATAAGAGCTTGACGCAAATGGGAAGGCTCAATGTGCCCACGCAAAAAATACTGTTTCTTTCAACGCTCTGATTTCTTTCACTCCAGTTTCCACTTTTTTTCAATCCATGATGCAACCTGAAGAGTAGAGAAAATTTGCGAGGTTCTCAAAGTACTCAATACTGTATTGCATGATTGCACAAAAAAGAGTGTTACAGAGTCAAGTCCGATTTCTGGACACGCCGCCGATTACAGCCAAACCTCTTCAAGTCAAATTTCAAGGGACCAGAAAACTATTTGAGTGAAGGAGATTTCGAGTTCAGGAAACAAGCATTTTCGTTGGGGGAAAGAAAGATGCTGTTGATGAAATTATGGGCCTTAAAATGTTCCATGAATGAGTTGACAGGATGCTGAAGTTGAGGGAAGGGGTTCATTCGACAAAGTAGACTCTCACTTCCTTTCAAAACGCATGGAGTAACATTTATTCTTGCTTTTCTCTTTTCTGTATCCTTAAAATAATGGCCCGAAGACCTCCGAAAAACTTGACTTTTGGAGGTTTGAGGGGGGAAAATACTGTATTCGAGTTTGGGAGATTTCTAACGCATTGTTGAAAGAGAATTCAGACAGGGACTTCAAGAAAATTCGGCATAGGGAGAATCGAGTTATCGAGGTTCGGCTAGGAATGTGATACGCGTAGTTTTAGAGAAGGTAACAACAATGAGGTTCCTGACACTTTTCGTTCCTTATTCACACAGGCAAGTGGACCGCTCAGTTTTGCCATGTTCTTGACACTTTTCGGAGAGAAGTTCAGCTCCGTAGCAGACCCCGTCGAAATGCTGACAGCATTCAAACTCTGGGACACGGACGACAGCGGCATGATCGACGAAGACGGGTACGATTTCTGTTTTCGAGGATCAACTCTGAAAATATTCATAATTAAATCTCGATTCCATAGCATAAGAGAAGATCTGAAATCCCGAGGAGAGAAATTCACGAACGAAGACGTGAGTAACTCAGTTTCGAACTGTTCCTCTGAGAAAATAATCAAATCACGAGAGTATTTATTTTCTAAAAGTTGAATTTTATTCACAAAAAGATCCATGACAGCGGCGTAAAAAACTATTCTGCCGGTTGATACACGGAGACTAGCATTTGGTCCTTAATTACTTTCTCACTAAAATTCTGTTGAGAATTCGATTTGATCAAGAGATATTTTTTTAAACCCAAACAAAACTTCAATGCAATACAAAAAATTGATGAATGGAAATTTTCAAGTTGGACGTGGCACTTCGTGACGCACCAGTGTACGAGAAGGACGGTAAGGCGTTCATCGACTACAAAGCGTTCGTCAACCTCATCTGCGCCGGAAATAAAGAAGGAGAAGAAGAGAAAAAGGAGGAATAACACTTTTGTTTCAACCACAAAACAGAAAAGAAGACATCGCATCACAAAAACGCCAAGCAATCCGTACGCGTGCATATGGTTTCAACCGAGCTTTCGAGTTCAAAGCCACCGCATTTCTGTCACAAAGTCCAAATCACTCATCCCAAAACCTCTCCCCAAAATCTCTTCTGTTCCTTCCCCTATCGTTTTACGAGCAATAAAAGAAAAGCGAATTTCTTTCACGACAAAGACAAACAAAAAACGGCCTCGCGAGCGCAAAATAAATACCGAGCTGCTTCGTTTTCCTTCTTCCGAAAACTTAATTACAATCTCCACATAATGAAAAAATTCTTTATCCAGCCATCTCCTCACAGGTTTTAACGTTTTGACTACGGAGAAAAAAAAAATCGATCAAAAAGTTGCACTCTGTACACCAACTCTTTCGTGACGAGATGACGGTACGATTCCATTGATCCTTCGCATACCGGGAAAAATGTCAAACTGAAGATCATAATCCACATTATCTCCGTTCACGACATCCACTGAGCTCAAGTTTATTCTACAAAATCCGACATGGATACGCGGATGAATTTTGGCATGGGCACATTTTCACAAGCGACGTTTCAACAGCCTTGATTCGAACCTCTCGTATTCTTTTCACTCGTTAGATTCCACGTCTTACGTTTGCAAATCAAACCGTAAAGCACAAATAAAAACCCGAACTTTGCAATCCTTCGGCGCTTGAAATCCCTGAGAATTATCTGAAAAAACGTCGTCCGCTTACTCCCAATAATAATAAAAAATCTGGATGTCCACCATGTAAATTCAAAACGCTTTCCCGGTCATGAAGGGTCCAGAGGGCAACAAGTCCCCTTCAACAAAGTACTCGGAATCATGGCGAGCAAAAGCATGGTCATATCGCCCGACTGATGCGTCGATCGTTGAAGTCGGTCTCTCACTGGCAGACGCTGGAAAAAAGAAACCCCATATTGATACCATATATCATAATCGGATTTTTCAACCACATGTGTCAATTTTCCGAATATAATGGCGTTCTACTGTGAAGTTTTTTGAAAATTACGAACAAGAGCACGACCTTTGTCTCGTAAATTGAATCAAAAGCAAGAATGACCACTCACCAGTGAAATTCGACTCTCTGTTCTCCCATAAATGTGCAGGATCGTGCATGAAGTTATTCCATGCTTCACCCTCGCTCTCCGTTTCCGTGACATCGAAAATTTCAGTCACCCGAACCTGAGAATAAAATCGAAAATGAAACAATATTCGAACACGCTTCAAAACAAGGAATTATTCGAAGAAGGCAGGTTTTTCTTTCGTTACCGCGTTCTGGAGCACTTCAGTGAGTCGGAAAAATTCTTTTGATCAAAACATTCACGAAAATATGATTGAATCATGAAACCAAGCAAATTTCCATCATCTCCCCAAGAATGCTAGAATCACACACACGTAGGGATGGAATGAGACGAAACTTTCGAGGTCTCCCCGTAAATAACTGATGCAGGTCTCCTGCTTTAATAGCATTGAACATTTTAAGAACCACAATTCACATACTTCACGTCCAGTTGTTTATCACTGATTCTCTCTACACTGTTGTATCTTTCAAGATACAGTACTGTACTACAAAATTGGAATCATCAGCTTCGAGAAGATCCATGGATGCAGGAAAATTCGCGACCGCAACCCTTTGTCTGATCTACATACTCTGACATTCAATTCTCAAATTAACCCCAATTTTCTGTTGAAGTCCACTTCAAATTTTTCACACTCGCGGACAAACTAATTTTTGAGACAGTAGTCTGCTGAATGTGGACTGACAACAGTAGGAGACATTATCCGAATAAATTTCCAATGGACAGCTCAATTGTTCGGGAGACTTGTGGAGACTACAGATTTGTTGGCAGACTTGCATCAAAATTTCCACGAACCACAGGAAGAAAGAACACTGAAAAATAAACTAGCCAAATAAACAGACAGAAAACAAACCTTGTCTTCAGCATCGCGGTAGTAGAAAGCCATCACGGCTTCTTGATGCGAAGCCATGCCGAGTATCTTCTGAATCGCTTCTTCACGCTCTACTTCGGCAGCAGCACCAGTATATTCAATCGGCGAAGGCGGCGGCGCCTCAATCGAAGGACTATTCGAATCCACGTGCGCCACGCCATCTCGCAACGCCTTTTCGTTCATCTCAATCACAATGTCCTGCTCATTTGGCAACTCCGTCTGCTGCGCTCCATCGGCCCGGTTCAAATCAAAGCTGAATCCAAATTGATAGTTATTCCTCACGCTGGCTGCCTTGTCTTTCTCCGGGCATCCAGCTAATATTGAAGAAATTCACGCTGATCAGTCGAGCGAATCGTTCACGATCTCCGAAAATCAACCACGCCAAATTTGAAAAAAAAATTATCCCAACAGATTCAACATACGAGTGGTAGGAGAAGTACCTTCAAGTTGAGCGTATTCCGTAATCGCAAGCTGACAAACAAATTGAGCGTTGAACTGGCGACGCTTCATGTCAAACTTCTGAACGAGAACGACGAGGTATTTGGCAATGGCGCCGGCAAGAATGGCAATGTTACTGCCCACAGTCGGCGCAAGGTCAAGAAAACGCAAAAAAGTAGCATGAGCGATGTCCAACGGCAAAAGGTACGGCAAAGAGAGAATCGATATGAGCTTGGCGCCCCGATGTCTGAAAATCCAGTTCATCAAGCCCTTGTTCGCAGCGTCGATGTATTCTTGAAGTGTATTTGTCACTACGTCCGGTAAGCTATCCAGAAGGGCAGCCTGAATTTTCAAGAAAGGCTCCCTTTTAGTTCTTGACACACGGTTAAAAGAAGAAGATACTGAATGATAAAAATACTGCACAAGAAAGTATCTTACCTGGCGTTGTGATCGACATTCCCCGCAATCAGGGTCATACTCATCATGTTCTTCAACTGTTTCTTGCAATGTGAACGTGGATTGCACGCTCAAACAACGCGTGCAAGAGATCAAGCGATTTCTTTGCAGGAATTGCAACGCATCGTCAAATCCCTGTCAAGTAAAACGTCACGATGAACACCAAAATAAGCATTTGAAAATGGGAACATAAGATATTCTACCAAAAATGAACACAGTATCAGTGAAAATATCACACAATACCGCAATTTCACATGATTCGTGGCTCAGCACTCCGATTGAAAGCAACAACCCCAAAATAACCCCATACATGGATGAATAAGATACAATGCTTGTGATAGACTAATTCGTTAAAATAAAGAAAACATGAACTCAGTTCATTAATTTCTATGCACCGAAACAAGTAACGAACAATGTACGGCATTTAATTGAGTACTTCGTGTACCTCTTCTCCGCAAAGTCAATACGAAAACAGAGGGTTGCGCGTCGTAGTGTTTAGAAGTGTGCATTGCATCATACTAGATTCTAATGGGAAATTTTTGACCAAATTCAACAAAGAAACTTATTTTAAAGGAAACAATTGAAATTAGCCGGATTTTGGTTCGATTAATGCCTAAGTCCGAATTTTCTTGTCTTTGAAATAGTGTAGTTTTAGTCCCTAAAAATGGGGAGCGAGTTTTAATCGGGATACAATTTTATAAAAAAGTTTCGACTGAAAAATACTGGTGCTCGTCTTACTGAAGGGCGTGTGGTACTCGAGTAAATACAGTACAAAAGTATATTCCTAAACTATACTGTCCTGTAATATGATGGGAGTCCTTCTGGTTAATACAGCTAGTATTTCTTACGTAAAATTGAGAAGATTCTATTTACATCCACTACACCAAAAACCGAGGAAACTCTGGCTTTGAGATACACTGTACAGAAATCCCGATCAAAGTATCCGTAATTTTACACGATTCCGAATAAATCCAATTCATACTTCCTGGTATCTAAAAGTTTCAACACGAAGATAAAAATATCGATACCCAGATAAGCCTCAACATTTTTTGAAATAAAGTACGGTACACAGAAAAAATAAATCCGGGATAACGCGAATTAAACAATACAAGCTTCATGGGGATGATCAGTTTCAACGCACCTGCTGACACATTTTTGACAAAACCTCCGGTTCAGGCGGGAACAAAATCCTTGCGAAACGGTAAAGATTTTGCTTCGAAACTTCAATGCTCGTATTCGCCAAGTTCACCTGCGATGAACAATAAATCATAAATCATTTTCTCAAAATTAAAATTAAATTAAAAAACGTGAAATAATTTCCCACATGCAAGAATCAACCTGAAGAAACAAAAAACCAAACATGCAGAAAACAAACGCGAGCTACCAGTGAGGGAAAAAAAACGAGAAAAGAGAGAGTGAAAAGACGGTGCTTTACCGCGAACACCTTCAAGGCCTCGTCCCGAGGACAGATGTCAAAGTTGCCTTCAAACGGACAAATCATGACGGTATTCTCGTCCAGTCGAGGACAATTGTCCGTCGCACCTCCATCCATGTACATCACCCCCCGAAACTTCAACGGCATCCATCCCGAAAATACAGGAATGAAGCACGAACAAAGCAATGCCTTCCACCCAACATGCAATCGAGAGAAGAAAAAAAGAGAAGAACAAACAGACCCATCATCAGCATACACCTTATCCACCGAAACAAATTTCCTTGTGGAAATACATTACATCATGTGGGTGCAGAAGAAAATCACGTAGGCCCGAAAATGTCGCGGGACAGCGAGATTTTGTTGAACAAATTTTGATGAAAAAAATTTAACTTCACAATGATTTCGAGGATTCACATAACCCTTGGTGAATGCATTTTGACTTCAGAACTGAATTCATGCTTGTTTAATACAGCCGGACCTCTCAGTGAAATTTCAAGGAACCAGCAAAAAATCGAGTTATGGAGGTTTTGTGTTAGGGAAACAATCTATTTTATCGTAGAAAATATAGAAAAATTGCAGAAAATTCAAATTTGATATTCTGGGCCTTGAATTGCTTTTCAATGAGTTGAGGAGAAGCTAAGCTTGGAGCAAGGGTTTATTTGCCCAATCAATCTATTGCTACCTTTCAGAACACATCAAGTTACTTTTCATACTCCTTTTTTCTTCTCTGCGTCAAGAAAATAATAGCCAAAAGGCCTCAGAAAATTCGAGTTATGCAGGTTTGAGAGGAAAAGCCTCCAAGTTTTTAATACAGTACTGAACATGGTTTCCAAGGGAATTCCGACGGGGACTTGAAAAAATTTTACTTAGAGAGGTTCAAGTTATCAAGATTCAACTGTAATTCAAAATTTGTCAAAGAACCATCGTCTACTTCAGTTATCAAAAGAAACCGTTTCTGATGCATAAATTAAAGTTGCGGAATTTTCGTACCCCGCGCGAGATTTTCAGGCCGGCGAGATTTTCTCATGAAGCCCATCATCATATAACATCTCTGTGTGAAGCTGAACAAACCGACACCTGAGAACATCAAAACAACATCGAAAAGGCCCTGGACAGCAGTGAAAACAGTAGGAACCACAACAAAAAAGTGAATTCGTCGTGCAGCATGCGGAACAGAGCGTCACCGAGACCTGCAACATGGGCGCAGTGTTCCCGTCACGCGGGCAGATGTCGGATTCGCCACAAAATGGCGACACTGTAATCGTGTTCTCGTCCAGGATGGGCAGGTTATCAGAGAACCCACCGTCAAAGCTTCGGACACCGCGGTAACTCGGCGGCAGATATCCCGAAAACAGCGGGATGAACGAGCTGCTCAATAACGCCTTCAAACAAGATGGCCGAACACAAACTCAAATCAAAAATCGAAAGGAAATCCTCTCACGAGATAACAAAACTCAACAACGCGCAGAACGTTTAATCCACGGAAGAAAACTGATCATGGACTAAGAAAATCTTAACATTGGGCATTGTTCAAGTTTTTCCAAATATTGTACTGTACTGTACACAGAAATGGGACACTTTCATAAACCAGAAAATCCTCGAAATTGCCAGATCAAACAAAAAGACTTGATGCGAGTTTACGTTTAAAAAAGTCATTCACAGAACACAGAATGTTTCCTTCGACAGAGGTGAAAAAAGTTTGGAGCCATCGCCTTGAAGATTTTAAAAATCTATTCTTAAAACTGTATTTGGTAGCGATTTTTTTATACCTGCAAATTAATGCTACAAATACTTTCCAGGTGCAGTATATCTTATTTCTACACAGCCACGACTAATATTTCCGCTCTGTCTTCGCTAAATTTCCACCTGACGGAGCAAAAACTGAACGATAGCTCGGGAATGTTCGAGTATCACTCTGAAAATTACATCCATCTGCAATCATCAAATACGGGTTGCACAAGAATATAACAAAGGAATAGGAAAATGATGAAATCGACGAACAAAACCTCAAAAATTCGGGTCCTTTTTCAAAAAAACTCAAAATGATCAATGGTTTGTCGGTGCTTCAGTTGTAGAGGAGCTGCCTCAACACAAAAATAAAATCGGCCGAACAATTAAAAAAAAACACGTTCCAAAATATTATCACCGCAGAGGAGTTTTCTTCTCTGGCTATTGAATAGCAGTTTAACTTCAAGAGTTACATTCGAGTACAGGTATTCAAACGGAGGTAAACGCAACGAAACTCTATTGTTTCCAAAAGAAGAATCACGGCGGACCGCAAGGCGAATTTCTTGGAAATTTTCCTGGGTGGGATTTTCAGGCCCCAGGATTCATAAGCGGGGACGTTTTGTTGGATTCTGAACTCCAACCAGTATAGGCGCCAAGTTGCAAAATAAAATAAAATATAATACTGTATTCCTTTCAGTAGAGCACCTGTAAATTTAATCAGAACTGCCCAGACTTGATTTATACACTTTTAAACTTAAAGCTATTAGATCTCCATTGGTGGTACAGTATATAGAGAGAAGCAAACTGAATAATTTCCCGACAGTTCCTTGAATTTTTTCCCCGTGATTTTCTTTATATTTCAATTTATTATTGTGTGATTTTACAAAAATTTGCATGTATTCATTTTTCAAGTACCTACCACGGCATTGTAATAGTTGGATAACCAGAAGATAAACGAAAGGGTCTGCTGCTAGCAAAGGATTTCAAAAGATATCGAATTAGAAACGGTCATACCTCAGCGTCCGAAAAACGGTGAGCATTTAAATGTTGTGTCAAAACAGTAGCGTGAGTACAGTTTCGATTATCAAGGATATGATTACCCACGATTCAATAAAGTGATAAACCATTAGTCCATATCGACTATGATCAGCAAATCGTTGAACTGCGTAAAATTGTGTTACGAGCACCAGATCAAGTTGGATTTTTCACGAGGATTCATTTAAAATTCAGGTCCACATGCTGAGCATCTGGACACTTACGAATATCGATTCGACGAAAAGATGATTACGTAAAAATTAATCGTCCTTTTTACAAGATTTAGGAATTATTAACGCGATACTCCTCCAAATTTGAGCGAATGTCGGGAAGATCACTGCAGTCATTCGAAAGAACTCATCCTCGCGGAAGTTATTAATACAACATTTTATCCGAGAAAAGGCACTCGATCATAAACACACAGATAATTGACATTTTTAGGCAATTTATTCTAACACAAAAAATCATACAATACCTGGATTAAATCCTCCCGGGTCTCAAAATGAGAGACAATCACGTTCTGGCCATCGCAAATCCTTGTCATGGACACATGCAACCTGCCACTGACGATCTCGTGGGCATTCTCCGCGAGAACCTAAAAAAAGAAACAAAGGATTTCAATCAATAATAAACCGGGGACGCAATAATTAAACGCGAATCATGATACCGCATTCCGGAAAATATGAAAAGCACACTACGGCACAGCACTCAATAATTTTTGAGTCTCGAAAATTGAGAAAATAACGCTTGCACGAATGTGAGGCGCATTTGCATTACACTCAATTTCTCCTGAATCAGAGGAGCCTGTTGATTTTACTGAAGTTTCGGTAATTAGCCTGATTTATCAAACACTTCCAATACTGTATTAGTGTATACTGTACAGTGGGGCCCCGAAATGTGGACGTGATTGGGGCTTATTAGACCTTGTCCCTATGTCGGAGCATCCGTAGGTCAGACCACATTTTCCCATTGATTTCAATGATAAATATTTAATTGGTTCTCCTGTTCATCAAAAGATAGGAATACGTCCCCCAAAAATCCAATAAAAATTTTTTCTTAACTGCAAGATGCAGAAAATAACTGCAGAAGGAAACCACACAGAATCTGATCCTTCGCCATCAAAATGAGTCCAAGAAGCAAAGAACAAAAAGTTTAGCTAGACCCTGCCCAGAGGATGGAAATAAACTGAAAAAAGAAGCCTGCTTCTCGTTATGAATTAGCGTAAGTTTATCATAATATTTTTCAATTTTTTCTAAATTATGATACCTCAATTACTGTATTAGAGTAAGTTTATCATGATCTTTAATTTTCTAAATTATGATACCTCAATTATCAAGAGTAAGTTCATCATATTATTTTTAATTTTTGTCAATGTACATAGCTCACTTTATTGGAGATATAATTTAGAAAAAAAAAGTCCATTTCTCTAGGAATGGAAAATTGTCCGTATTGC
This sequence comes from Notodromas monacha, assembly GCA_905338405.1. Taxonomy (NCBI): domain Eukaryota; kingdom Metazoa; phylum Arthropoda; class Ostracoda; order Podocopida; family Cyprididae; genus Notodromas; species Notodromas monacha. The sequence continues at coordinate 30,626 of CAJPEX010002615.1, forward strand.
AAGACATCGCAGATCCGCGAGTCCAAGAAGCGTCCTGATTCGTCAAGCCACTTATCGTGCTACACTAAATTGTATGTAACAGTAAAAATATAGATTTTATACAACGTCTTTCAAAACATTTCCTGCTGTATAATCCACCAAGGCCGAGAAGGATTACTCGTCCGTTACAGCTACGGAAGAAAGAAAGAAAAAAACAAACAGACGAACGAACGAATCTACGTCGGAGGCGAGCCCCCAACGAGACAAGACACGCTCGGGTATCAGTTCATAAGCCCTACGGAGCACTCCGGGCGGTGACGACGCATTTCCCAGTCGCGACCCAAACGAACGAACCAACGAACGCACTACGCCGCATTTTCGAAACTATAACCTCATGGCATCGCCTTATTGCGACACAAAAGAACGAAGCACGGCGTGCACCGAAAGTTACCCGACGTCAACAATCCTTATTATAAAAATGCCCATCATCGAAGCTGTAAATCCGTTATATGAACGAACCAGCACCCTTGTTATCGATTTCATAAAACTGAAGTAGTGGACATAAAAATATACTGTAGTCCACAAGTTGAAATGGTGATTTTTACAATTATTTTTTGACTTCAGTACATACATTTGAAGCCTTCCTTTTTTTTCAACCAAACCAGATTTGCGTTATTTTTTCGACGTCGTAACGTTTTACCATGGATTTCACAAACGTCGGTCAGTCAGTCATTTCATAAACCGAAGAATAAACCAATTTTTACGAAATGACGATATGTTACTCGGTTACCTTGAATGTCTCGCCGATGACGAAACCAGAAGGAAATTACGAAAAAGTACTTAAATTCTAGGTGATGCAAGTAAGTGCTCCACTTTTCGATGATAACCATACGAATTGTGAAAATATTTTTAAAGCGCAATTGAACACCAAACTGACTAAATTTGAAAAGTCTGTATGAAAATTGTCAATTATTTACAGAGTTACAGTACGACAATTTTCTATTGCGTAAGCCCACGCCAACGTAATCGACTACTCAATGATTACTGAGCAAATTATACCCAGGTAATAATGACCTAACCAGGAAATTCCCGAATTTTATCAAATAATTTAATTGTCATGAATAAAACAATGTAAAGTTAGTTTTAACACAAAAGAATCGTTTCAAGCAAGCTTTCTCAACTTCTCATGATCATGTTATACGAATTGTTTTTGGGGCTCAGAAAAACTGCATCTTAGTCGCCCGAGTCTTCAACAATAAGCACTAAAAAGTTACTTTCCAATCACGAAAATTTGGGAACAGTCCAGGGTTCAGTGAGTTCCCTTACACAATTTCAAATCATGTACCCTCTACAAAGAAACTCAAGGGACCAGAAAAAAAATTGCTGAATAGAGAACCCCTGTAACATGGGGAGAATGCCTAATCCCATGGGGCCACACAAAAATTCGTAGAACAGAGAAAATCGTTGTAAACAAAACCGTTGTAGAGGGAGTCCACATAAATGTATCGTACAAAGACGAGAAAAATGTCTACGTCTCTGAACGAAGAAATTGAGAAACTTGTGGGAAACTCCAAAACGTTTGCTTAGGCGAACGTGCGCATGAAAGATTTTTTTGTTGTTGCTTCTCCAACACCGAAGAAACCCACACCCTAGTAAGTCGTAAATTTAATCCATCCTTTCTCACCTCCTCGAGTCCACTGCGCAGTATTTTTGTTATGTTGAACGTGGGACTGAATGGACCAAGGGTCTTCTTGCGGGCTTGCGCAGCAACACGGAGAACATCACTGGTCAATTTCCCTGAAATAAAAAAAAGGAAACCCGTTTCAGTCAGTGAACCAGTTTCCATTAATTGAATAAATTAATAATTAAATCAGGACGCAACGTCGGGTCCATTTTTTGCATGAGCGAACCCCGATGATTCCATCGACAGGATTTAATCNTGAAATAAAAAAAAGGAAACCCGTTTCAGTCAGTGAACCAGTTTCCATTAATTGAATAAATTAATAATTAAATCAGGACGCAACGTCGGGTCCATTTTTTGCATGAGCGAACCCCGATGATTCCATCGACAGGATTTAATCGCTGCATATCGATTACGTGGAACGCACCAATGGTCCAGATAAGACGCATGAGCGATAATCGCAACGCAGAGTTTTTGTGCCGGAAAAAACCTTGAACTTCGACCTCACTTGAACAGGAGTTCAAGATTTTGAAATTCCGTCGCAGGAACGACCCCGTGACTCGTTCGCAAACGCGGAATGGCCCATAAATAATTCACAAGTTCAGTATTGTACTCCGCATCAAAACATAACCAACATCCATCTGTTTGTAAACATCCCAGTCTACTGTTTTGATTTTCAACCCCACTTCAATTCCAGCAATATCATGAAGGATGTACAGTACCAAGTTTTTCTTCCATGAACGCCAACTAGGTGAACAAAAATATCCCAATTATGAATCAAACAGAAGCATCAACTATGCCTCAGGGAACATAAATCACCTAAATCCGAATAAATTGGAATCTCGTTACATCTTCAAAATGAGCAAACATCCGTTAAACGAAATTGAATTGACATTGCGGCTAAGAGAGAAAGACCAAAAATCATATACCTTGTAAGCATTAATTTGTCACGAGATTCGTTGCAACAAGATTTTACAACAACAAAGCTTTTCTGTACTGAAATTAATAGAAAAGATCGAAGTGGGTGTGCATGAGAAGAGCAAATATTGAACGAACAAATGTACAGAAGAGCTCGGTTACAAGGAATAAAGGTTCAAAATGGCATGCATCAAAACAGCCTTTTTTTAATTTACGTAAGGTTGACGTAACTCTGGTTCACTTGAAACAAGACAGGTCTCGCGAATTACGAAAAATCCAGTTTTTCCTCAAAAAATCGGCAAGCCATTTTCATAAATTCAAGGTAGAACTTCTCATTGGATATACAGTACATAGCGAGCAAACTGCCGGATTACAATTAGATTGAGAGCGGTATGTTTTGAAGGTAGCTTCGCACAATTTCTAATACCGGGATAGAAGCAAATTATTCGCAATCGAATGCTACAAAATATTCTTAAAATGCAAATCTCGCTAAAAAAAATTTGCTGATCGGCGCCTCACAAGATTTTTTTTTTAAATCATTCACGAGCCACTGGTGACCATGAATTACATTCAGTACTATGAAGTTCGTACAAACTGTTCGGACTTGGCCGAGGCTTCATTGTTCAAATACGCAATCCCAATAGAAAACTTGAAAAATATCGCGTACCGGTCTTCGTTCATCGATTGCATTCATCTCAATTTTCTAGGGAGGATCTTCAAAAAATTCGCCAGACTCAATTCCTTGGGTCGTCTCAATTCCAAATTTCGCACATAAGTGACCCTAGTTTCCAACGGGCAGGAACGAAAATGGCTGTACTCAGACGGACAGCTATCATTGCTTCCATAAACATGGCCTATTTTCGCTGACATTTCCTCATAGGGATAAGAACCTTGAAATAGGTTTTCAAGTTATGCAGTGTCTAGTTAGTATCGCTGGTAATCTTACCATGACGAATTTTTCTCGGAAAGGCCAGAAGACGCATTTACTGAAGCTCTTGTTTTTGTGTTCATGTTCCCTTGAGACGCGCTTGTTTTCCCCAGTAAAACCTGAGCAAAGAACCTCGAAATCCGAGAAAAATCCCCCAACCAAGTGGTATTTTTCGTGCGCAAGGTATATTTTGCCCCCTCGAAAACGTGCTTGACGAATCACCAGAAAGGCCCAGGTTTTTGTTGCAACCTCACGCAATGTTTCTGCCGAAGCACGCACAAAGCGAGCTTGGTGGGCAAATCACCGGAATTATGAAACATCCGCAGGCAAAATAAGCAAAAAACAAGGCCAAAACTCTGAAGTAAACAACAATTACCCGCACTCCCCCTGCAACTCTGCAATTGTACTTGCTGTGCACATCCTACGATGCGGTTCAGGGACTCAGCAAGTTCCTGTTTCATATTACCCCGGGTCATACTTCAAAAAAATATTTTGCACAGAATAATGTCAAACTTCAATGCATCCTTGTTGAATTGAATTAAAAAGTTTAAAAATTGACGGAATTATTTATTATAGATTACTGGAAGCTGATTCGGTATCTATTTTCGTGCAAGGCAGGAAAAACCTGATGTATTATAGTCAAGCCCCCATTGAAGTTCAACTTCGGGCAATCAGCAGAAAAATTCAAGTTGGGGAAATCCGCATTCTCATTTGGAGAAAGAAAGAAGATTTACAAAAAATTGTGATCGGTGACATTCTGGGCCTTATTGAATTGCTTTATAAATCAGTTGTCAGGATGCTGATCTTGGAGGCAAGGGTTCATGTGCCCATGTAGTCTTTCACTTCCTTTCAAAACACATCAAGTTACCTTGTTATTGCTTCTTTCCTTCCAGTGTTGAAAAAATAATAAACAAAAAGCCTCCAGCAAATTTGAGGGGTGAAGTTGTTGAATTACGGAGATTTTTAATGCATTGTTTCTAAGGGACTCAAACAGGAACTTCAAGAAATTTGACACAGAGAGGTTCGAGTTATTGAGGTTAAACTATTTTTTGATGTCCAACAGCTGCATAAATGTAATAACAATCAATCGCACAAACCATCCCAATTATTCTCTACACTAACCCAGTACCTAACGTCTAACTAACCAATCCCAACAACAAACTTAAACCCATCTAAGATGCACATTTAACCATCTTGAGACATGACTATCCGATCATACATACGCCTGTCATCAACATCCAACTGATACTGAAGTAATATTAGATTCAATAAAAAGTAACCCTTGAACCTCAGCTGGAGGTTGATAAATGCGAACTCCAGCATAACAAAGACGCGGTGGCAGAATTAAACAAGCAAGAGCAGTTAATTGTTTTTTTTTCTTAATAAGCAAGACGCGTCTTCCGGGTCGGATCATTTCCGAGGTATCCTGGTACAGTACATTAGAAGGGTTGACGGTTAACTCGTCAGCCTTCAAAATCATGATTCGTCACTTCACTATTAGTTCCGGTCGAAAACGAAAAACGCAATTTGATCAGACGTCATTCTGAGAAAGGACAAGGGTTACTACGCCAGAAAAACGTGACCCGCCGTGTTTCCCCGAGCGTTTCAAAAAGCTACGTCACTGAGAACAACGCGTTCGGGTTTTTTTGGGGAATACCACCTTGATCAATAATTTTGGGAGGAGAAATAGATCAGGCTCGTCGCAGATGTTTTATCGTCGTATTCGAGATACTCAAGGTCAACTTCACTTCCTGAGCTATCGGTACGTCACGAACGTTGCCCTCTTAAGAAAACTTTTCCGGGCTGAATCGTCATAACACAGGTGCTTCACCTGAATCTTTATCTCTCGACAGTTNAAACTTTTCCGGGCTGAATCGTCATAACACAGGTGCTTCACCTGAATCTTTATCTCTCGACAGTTTTTCCATCCGAAACCGGTCGGATTGAATGAAGGATGAATTGCAAGTGTTCATCATGAAATCGAGGTGTGTGGGAATGTAAACGATAATTGCAATAAAACAGTAGTTTTGTCATCCTGCATGCATCACATTTCATTTTCAAGATACGTGTTGACACAGATATTACAAGAGCAGGATAATTCCTTTGTTCAAGCTATCTCTGATTCCTAATTTTCAACGAGGAACCAGTCATTTTCAAAGGAATTTTCAACGAAACACAAAAATCAAACCCAGGTCACCGAGCCGAGTTCCAAAATGAACCAATGAAGCGAACTATCCAAATCCAACTACAGTACAGTATAATCCAGCATGTACGAAGGTCAAAAAAGTGACCAAACCTACTGTATTTTAATCAGCCTATCTTAATCAACATTTCAACCATGGGCACTGGTGGGATCAAGGAAACCAAAAGACGAAGTTTCATCAACGGATCCACCCGAATTAAATATTGTAGTCCTCCATACCAATACCATTGAGTTTCATCCTAGAAAGTTTTACCCCGAAAACTTAGGGTACGAGTAGCTGTACCTAAACCTGTCTCACTCAGGGTACATACGTTCGATATGCACTTGGTGGTGGAAATCATTCTCAAATATACTGTAGAACCAAACCGTTGAGCATACAACATTTCTATGTCTGATCTTGTCGGTAGGACACTTCTCTAAGGAACTCGTCACGTCGTGTAACCAGTTCACAGAGCAATGGTCGATGTATCACTGCTCAGATACGAAGCTTTGAAATGAATCTTTCAGGTTTACATCGGAAACAGAAGTGCATTCGCCTCACATACACTCCGAGTTTCCATAAACCCATCAGATGAACCCAACCCTTCCAGTTCTTTGTCTCTCGACTAGCTGAATATCATAGGGAAACTAACGTTCGAAAACCGTCCGTTCTCTACATGGACGAGGCACAATGTTCAATTATCAAGATGAAACTTCAAAACAAAAAACAACTTATGAGGGACACTTACCCAACGGAGCATCGCAAAGTAGCGCACACGCTGCCACAGCACCGAAAGATGCGCCCGAAATCTTATTTACGAGCACATCCGGTGCGTATTTCTTAAAGCAACTCGCAACTCCA
>CAJPEX010002616.1:0-27652 GCA_905338405.1 Notodromas monacha
TCCTAATTATCGAACAAATGTCACTCACTTTTCCCGAGGAAGAATTTGAAATACCACCGCGTTTGGTACTCGGGGTTTTCAATCACAGGAGTGCTCGGCGAATTGAACAACTGCGCAAAAAACAATATAAAGGCTTTTGTTTTTCTCGCCACACTGCTCAAACAACGTGCAGTTTCCTTTTAGCTTCCGCCGCATTGGCACATAAATTACTTTCTTCCAAAGAACAAGGAATAAAATGACTCAAAAAATTAAATTCATTTGGATAAAAGAATCCGCGCAATATATTATAACTGCGATTAAAATGTTCCAGACTGAAAATCTCGAATATGTCATGGTGGAATATAACTATGAAAATTAAGAAGATCCACTTTCAAAACGTTTCAAAATCGATTTATGCGCTACACTTGATACAAGATCTCATGCAAGGATGTTTTCTTTAAATAAAAAAAGTCAAACTGAGCATTGCAAAGAGGAAAGCTGCAACGGATCTCTTATAAAGGAAATCTTTTTCAGAAAGTTTGCCGAATTACAGCCCTCCTTATCTTCGTGGGGAAAAGGACGGTATTCATTTGGTGAATGTTTTCTTGCATTTAAAAATTATATAGAAAGAGAAAAAGCACGAAAACAAAACTCACGTCTTCCGAAGGTTCCACCCCAGTTTCTCCATTTTCAACTCTGAATCGTCGATGAGAAAAGAATTCGTTTCCACCAGCGTCCACCTCTACTTGGGGAATCTACATTTTTCAAGAAACATAAAAAGCGTGCATCTCGTGAAAAAGTGACAATGGAGGCAGAGAAACTCACAGATCTCTTGAAAGAAAATTGCATTTACATATTTCGAGCCACGACGCACGCGACTGAATTTCCGCAAATGTTCGACATCAGCGAGGTAATATACCAGTAACTTTCCACCGAAACTTTTCTTTCGATTTTACTGCTTCGGAATGTCAACTGAATTTAAAGATTTTGCATACTTGAAACTTTAAAATTGATCCGAAATTCATGGTACTGCGTTGAAGGTTCAAAGGAATTTTTGGCTGTGTGGTACGCGTCAACTTGATTGAAAATTGAGGAATTTGACTCGACAGTTTGAATTATACGCAAATTCAAAATTTCATGGAGGAAAAAACAATAACGTTCAGCATTCGATCGAGTGCTTTACACAGAATTCATATAGGTTAGGTTTTTATGATTTCATATAATTAAATTTTAAACGGTAACTCTTTTTTTACGGCAATCATTTGTGAGCCGCAGTTCAACACATACAGTAGTCATTTACTGATTGAATAGATTGGATATAGTTTTATTCATAACTGAAATCGTTTTTCATCAAAACTGTTGGAAACACGACCACAGTTCACGAGAATAACTCGGAGAAAAGTCAGCGTTCGAGAAAAAAAAACTGTACATGCAAGCATAATATTCAGAGACATTTTCAGCAATTCCTCGTGAGATCCGCATGAAGNGATTTGCAAGAGAATGAAATATCTTCAGCTGAAATCTGTCTCCATGCCGCAGTCCCGTCAACTCACCTTAAAATAACAGATAAAACACGCAAAAATTTGCATTTTCTTTAGCTTCTCTGTTTTTTTTTTTTCAAACAAAAATTTGAACAGATGTTCATTTTTTATGATTCACCCTTGATATCAGACAAGAGTATGCGTTGACCATATAGGCAATTTTTTTCGAGTGTTGATGACGCACAATTCCTCGTAAATGTCTATTATGGGCCTCGTCTGCGAGTCACAAAAGGGCTTCTGGGTTTCATTCCACGTCCAGAAAAACGCGGAGGAAGAAATAGGCCAAATGAGGTCTGCTGGACGCCATGTCGTGATGCCAAGGGTCAACCACCAGCAGGTCAAACTCAGACAGACGAACACCACAAAAGAATCGTAGGTCATTTCTAACACTGCCTATGAGTGTCTTCTATGGTCCTGGTTCATTCCGCGACACAAAGAAGGATTTATGAACGTCATGACGCTGGCGATTTTGGGCTTGCTTTTTTGTTCAGTCTTTAAATAAGAATGCTTCAGCGTATTAAAACTATTATAAGCTATCATTTATTTTCTCGCTGTGAACCTTGTATTATCTCTGCATTCAAAGTTTAATTTAAACGAGAGCAAAGGCAGTTTTAAATGATCAACGGCAACAATTTTCTTTCAAAAAATAATTTCAAAGACTTTTCTAAATCTAAAATTGCAATTTCCAAAATCTCTGAAAAAATGGAAACTCCCGAAAAGTTTTTAGAAATAACCTAATGCATCCAGAAACTTACAGAAGCCTTTCTTGGCCGAAGAGCTAATTGGTAGTTCGTTGCGAATTTTTATCTTCATGTAAAGACAAACTGTGAATGAAAAACTTTTTCTGCACATCCACATCAAGCTAAATTACAACATTGAAAACTTATAAAATGTGCACGATCAGGATGTCGTACAAAATAATCTTGCTCGGCCTGGGATTGAGCCAAAAAATTCCAAGAGTGAATGGAATTGAATAAATTTAAATTACTAACAGATGATTAATTTTGGAATGACCAACATTTTAAAAATTCAAGTTCTCAAGCGTGTGATTCATGTAAAGTTTTTATAAGCAACGTTTCGTTCCTTCGTCCAAAAATTTCACTTTTAACACTCGCTCATTCACAATTTTGTACAAAACGTTGGCAATTTTACACTAAAATTTCAAACGCAGCATCGACTAACATAAAAAAACGACCTCGTCATTATTTCCCCCTGAATTTACACCCAGAGATTGCGGAGTGCCAAAGCCTGTGCCGTGATAAAATGCACCCAACCAGGCTGAAATAAAAATAAATCAGCTCCATCGCGGTTTTTTCCAACAGCACTCACCATTTCCACGGAGCCATAATGTCGTCGGCTGAAGACTCCCCGTCGGGAAATGAGATCGCAGGACGAAGCACTGCATCAGAAAAAAAGAATAAGAAAAAGAGAAAAATGAGACGAGACAACAGAGTATATGCATACGACACTGCATCTCATTACCACGAAGGCATTCAGAATCGCATCAAGTCAACACAGCCCATTGCGGCTCCATTGGAACCGGGGCACGTCTCATCGGATATCGTTTTTCGCTCGAAAAACACGACTGACACTGACTTTAAAGGCACGGTACAGTACTTTTGTTTTGTTCCACTAGAGCATGAGACCAAGTTTTTTTTAAATCAAGTTTTTAAAGACGGTTGTCCTCGCCTTCAGAATATTTTTGGACATACATTTTCAATTATAAGACTTTCCGCTATTGATCGAATCATTCGATAATATTCTTTAAGAACCCTGAATTCATGTTGGATATGTTGTCCTTCGCACTGAAACCAGACAAACCCTGATTCTGCAAAGGTATTAGTGGAAAATACTCCAATAACGCACACACGGAAAATTACCAAGTTTATACGTATTTGTAGAACGCGTCAAGAGAGCTCTCATGTACTCGAGGATAATAAATAAACTTTCCAGAAGTGGAAAATGTCACGTGAGAAGGTCTATTTTTTTAAATTTTCAAACTTGAATCAATGAGCTCTACTCTACTTCCTGTGCCGGAAATGCCGTTGGTTGACCTGGAATTGCGGATCAAGAAGCGGCGTTACCCGGAATGGCAGGCAGAAACCCTGTCGTGGCCCTCGGGGCATCTGAGGGCTTCAGTTTCATCTTGTCCTCCGAGGCGCGATTTCCCTCTCATACACTCTTCTTTTTTTTCGCACCCCGAAGGAGGGAATAAGAGAGAGAGAAAAATAAAAAGGGGTATATGCGATATAGATAGATGGAGGATGCAAGGTTTACGCGAATTTTCCGCTTGCTCCGCAATTTCCAGCCATCTATTCCCCTCTCATCATCTCCCCGTCAAAACATCACGGATCATCCTGAGCAAGGAATACTTCATTTTCTAAAAGTCGAAAAACCTCCCGCCGAATTTCATATCACGTATCTGTCAATCCTTCAAATTTGGTCTTAGATCAATACGCGTTTGAATAATATCTCACGCAAAGGAAATTATAAATTTTGGACCTCTGCCATAAAGTTGGAGTGATATCGATTTCAACATAAATCTAAAATAAAGTCACTCAAATTTCCTAGATTTCCTTGGCTGTTGAGAGGGATTTATCACAGAGATCAAACGCATTTCATTCGATCTGATACATCTATTAAATCCCTCACATCACAGAAAAATTAAGCAATCATGCCCCAATTTGAGTTTCTGTCTTTATATTCAAGGAAACTTTCGTAAAAGGCTTTAAAGAATCAGAAAGAAGCCAGTCTTTGAGTATAAAGCATGAGGGAATTTTGTGGGACGGAGTTGAAATTTGCGGTGAATTGATGCCACCTTCGCATCCCCGAATCGAGTCAGGGAAAATAAATTGCGACTTCAGAGAGAAGTACGCTCAGATTTGCATAAGATTTTCCGCTTATACGGAAAGCTGAAAATAGCGAGTCGTTTGTTGCTGACGTTTACCCCCGTGGGCCATTGTTCAGAATGCGAAAAACAAACCTATTTCTAGCTATTTACGCTTTTGTTGTTGAAATACTTTGAATACCGCTAGTGTCATTTTTATCAATAAAAATATATATTTATATTCCCGGGATCCAAAATCGATTTCAAATCTTCGCAGCAAGGCAATGCCAAGAATTATAGAATGGAAAGCAAACTTTTTGATAGTTTTCAATGAAAATCCATTCATTAATTTCCATCACCTCGAAAAAAATCTGTTACGGAATAAAACTTTTTAAAAATGCAAGCAAAAAATAGAATTGCCTGGAACATTTTCGCATTGAACGTAATAGGGGAAAGAAATACTTCATTGCTGAAAATTCGAGGAAACTTCCTCTCGAGCGGATAAATTGTGGTTAATCGCTGAAAAATGAATTAGAATATTCGAATTTTTTATAATTCATTTATTTATTCGAATTTTTCAACGTACGCTAGGGTAAATGCGTATCCTTCACATATGCATAAAATTCACATCATCGAAATGTCCCATACCGATGATGCTGGTATTTTTTTCAAAACTCGGTCATAATTTCGAAAGAAATTCTCATGATCTCAATCGTCTAAAGTAAAACAAAAAGAATCAGCATCTGAAGGGAGCCTCTTCTTTCTTGTCAATTCATACAACACAAAAGGCATATTTCTTCATTTGTTGCACGTGTTCTGCTGCGTGAAATGTAAGCAGAAGACCTCCAGCAAACAGAAGCGTGTTCCCATGAAGCTCTCCAACGAATTCTGATAACCTATGCCAATAAATCTCATCGAGCAGATATATATACATAAGAACAGAGATAAAGAAAACGTCATTCAAGTATTCCTCTTTTCTGAAATATGACCACCTTAGATTCACATAGAGTTGAAAAATTGTTTGAGGGAGATCTTTTGAAACATCATATTCGTTTTTACCGCGAATGCGGAGATTTTTATTTATTTGAAAAAACCTTCAATGAGAGCTCTTCTTTGCTATTTTTCTAACTTGTAATGATCCGTTATTGTTCTAAACTCTTTGTTTTCTACTTGATTTTACAGATACATGAAATAACATAGCTTTCCACGAAGAAATGCTAATTTTTATTTTTTTTTCAGCACAAGGAGAAACATTTTTGTTTTGTTTTTAAGAACACCACGTTTAAAATTTCCGGAAATTCGTTGAAGAAATCTCTCGAGTAATGCTCATCAAAATTTTCTGGTCCACCTTTTATTCTTTGATGACATCATCCGAGGGGTTTCACAAAAGTTCTCAGAATATAAATTTAAATGGCATACGACTGCTGAGCATAAAAACGATTTTTGTACAGAAAAACATTCTTTGGCAAACAAAAAAAGAAGATTCAGCCCTGTTTTGCGCATTTCCTTTAATATTTTTCTCCAAAAGTCACCCTGGCATCTTTTTGCTCCTTACTATTGAATGAAAAGGCGCCCATCCCACAATTATTCTTTTACCCTGCATATTTTCTTCCAGAAATATTGAAATCGACATGGCATTTATTCCAAGGGCTGCCTCCGGGTCTTTTTCGGAGGAAATTCCGCCCTTTTCGTCAAGAGCCGCCTTCACAGCTGCCACATTCTCATCCCAAGGCGGCTGTTTAATATACAAATGGTGGACTTGATATTGAATTAATGGCGGCGACCCTTGGAGCCTTTTCAATTAGAAGAATTCTAAATGGACAGCTGGGGTACAAGAAAAAATCTGCGACACCTCATGCAGAAAACTATCACGGTAACTCTAGAAAAAATATACCAAGAAAATGTCAAACAGGCCTGATTTTTCCCCCCTCGTGCTAATGAATGTTTTTCAGCTCAATCACATGTCATTTCAATTTATATTCCGAGAGCATGTGTTAAACCCCTGGTCTATAACCTGAGAATCAATCCGGGGGAAAAATAAAACCCGAAGGATCCCAGAACCATTTCGGACCGAAATCCGGGTGATTTGAGCAGATGAAATAAAAAGAAAAAAAGGCGCACATATATCTAGACTCTTGGGCGGGCAATTTTCTCAGACTTTGTGAGGATTGGCAGCACTCGACTCCGAGAATAGGTTCACCGCAAGTGGAAGCAGAAATTATGAAGAATAACGAGGTTGAAGCCCTCGTGTCTGTGAGAAGAGGCTGCCGTGACGTTCGTTTGCCAAGGACTCACAGACGGGATAACAAACGAGTCTCCAAGATTGAGCTGCTCCTGCAGGTGCTCACAATGCGTTCAAGTGTGTTTGCACGACGGGGGGTTCAACTCGGAAAAGATTACCCAGCAAAGCCCTGATGAAATAAGACTGCATTTCATCTGGCCCTCGAGTGCAAACACGTCTCAAACTGCATTCCTCTCAGTAAACAGAGTTGATTCGTCGTTGGCCAAATTTGAAAAAAGAAAAAAATTTTAACAACACTTTCACGAACTTATGCTGAATTTAAGCGGGAATTCTAAAGATTCAAGTATACCTCAATGCAGGAATTGGCCTAATGATTCTTCTTATTCATAATTTTCATGCTCAACTTTGGTGAAGGCGTAAATCATTTGACGAATGCATGAGATTATCCATTCAAACACACGATCATATTTTCATATTGCGTTGGTCATTTCATGCTCAATTCATCACGAAGTTTCGTAATCAGATCTGCGTTATATTGAAGAAACGGGATTCTTGAAAAATACTTCATACGGAATCACACAAGACGCACGCACAGATTTCTTCCATTTTCGAAATTTGTTCCGAAGTTGGCAAGGGAAACGTTTTGTCATCCATGCATTTAGATTTCGAAGTTTTGCAATTTACCTCTTCACACTCTAATTGGCACATCAATGCGTGCATGAGTGATTGGAATTGTATTGAAATCTTGAGAGGTTTCCTGTCATAGATAAACCTCGTCATGAGTGAGTTTGAATACTGAGCTCTAAAAACCACCCGATTCTGAGGATGAGGCATTTTCGTGCAGAAATATAATTCATTCTACGTCTCCAAATGTAATATCCTACCACATTTGTCCTGCTTGAAGTGATTGCTGTATGTATTAAAATAATGGAATCCAGGTACGGGATAATTTGAAATTGAAGATACGCCTTAATTACTGCAAGCAAACTTCAACTGGTTTTCGATCAATTTTCTCAAAAAAGTTCTTTTAGAATTTGTGAAACATTGGAGAAACAGAAGTCTTGCATTCAATTCCCAAAGCTATAGTTGTCGTTAACAAAAGGGTTCCACGGCTTAAAATACATTAAAAATGAATCTTTTAGAGTGAATCGAACAAGGAGAATCAAAACACACCAAACCAACGTAAGAAAAGGCCACATATCCGTTGAAGTACTGTATTCCATAAAATGTTTCAAAGACAGAAAATAATCAAAAATTTAGCAAATCCTTTGGACACAAAAAATTCAGGGCTTGATCAACATAGAACTTGGCTGAGCTGAAATTGAAATATAATATTGTGTGACATGAGAGTCAGAAGCCTTTTATACATTGTTTTTAATTCGAATACTTGGAGGCTTCTGAATTGCTTCGAAAGCCAAATCAAAGATGTTGCAGCACCTCGTTGTGCAATTTTGGGGATGTGGAAAATTCTTCGGGTTATTTTCCCAATTCTCAGAATATTTTTCTAAAACGTAGTTTGCCTTTGATGAGGAATGGTGAATTTGCTCCACAGTCAGCATTAACGTTTCTAATGTCAAAAAGAATGTTTTAAAGCAGGTACAAGTTTATGATTCCCTTTCAAAAATAGTATCCAGAAATCCTCGTGGGTTTCAGAAATTTCTCATCTCGCCTGGATGGGCATCGTGCAAGTCAAAGTCAGGTCATATATCTGACCCGACTCAGGTGTCCGTCAATGGCTGGCTTTTACTGCTGGCCAGGTTCCAGAAGGACCCCTTGACATTTCTCCAAGGCGTCAGGTCATACTATACCTTCTAATCCCGAGGCCTATGTCGAATGATTCGACCCTCGCAGATTCTGCTGCTGCTTTTCAATTTGCTGGCAAGGGGCATTCCTTCTTTGGGACAGGCTGACAGAATTCATCCCTATGCTGGAAAAACCTTTTCTCGCTTTTCTGCTTGCGAGGTTTCCAGCTTTTCTGCGTCTTTGAATTTTCACTCAGTGGGAAACGAGAGTGCTCATGAACAGTTTAGATTTTTTTTCTTGAAATAACGAGGGAAGGGTATTTCATTCCAACGAAGATTTTTTTCTCTGCCTCGTTTTTCGCAGATTCATAGAATAAAACCACGAGGGCATTAGAGTTCTGCGCATCTTTCCAGATGCACCATCAACCTTAATGCAAGGAAATGCTTAGAGAAATGAGGAATAATCTAGACAGAGAAGACTCCCACCAGATTGCTCATTCTCCCCCCGAGACGAATCAGCAAAGAGCAGAGGCAACCAAAAATGCAACTGTGTATTTTGGCAACAGAAGGAGAAAGCGGTCCCAAGAACGTTTGTTTAAATTCAGCGGTTTTTACGAAGAAGGCCTTCTTCAGAGAATAATGCATTTTTGAACGATCATAAATCAATTTTCACCAAGAAAAGAGTCAAAGAGATTTGAACCGGATGAAGCAGGAATAAATTCACGATTTGCTTTCCGAAATCACATCCGACCTCCTTTTTAGACTTGCTGTCACCTCAAAACCATTAATCGTATCTACGTCCAGATTTTAAAAAACTGTTTATGCATTTTTAAATTCGAGGGTTTTCCCAGTTCGGCGCGACCTCCGATATTTTTTAGAGTAGGTGTGATTGTAAAAGATATCATGGCAAGGCACATAATGTTCTAAGCTTCTTGGATTTTTTTGCGGATTCTTCAAAAGGTTTTTCAATTTACTGCGCAATGATAGGTGAGAACTTTTCAGTTACAGCCGCAGTTCTCCAAACATGTGAAAGAATGTTTGAAAAAAGTTGTTAGGCTGGCTAAAAAAAATGAGCTGTTTAAAATTTTTTTTAGCATAATATGTGACATGCGTGGTGAACTCTGGCTCTAACTAGAAAGTTTTCACTCATCATCATTCAGTAATTAAATGAAAAACTGTTTTAAAATTCGAAAAATCCCAGATGCTTGGATCATTATTGGCCAAGTCTTGATTTTCTTTTACATAATCACCACGTATTCTAAAAAGATCAATGGTCGCGTCCTACCGGGAAAAGCCTCTTATCAGCATGCAGGCTAAATAATTTCGCACATCTTCCCAGTGACCACCCAACGAAGACTATAAAGGTAAATCTTGGTTCCATCTGCCGCATCCATCTTTTAAGAAGAACCTTCAGCTCTTCAACTCTTCTCCATCCCGTTTCTCGCAATTCTTTCTCATTCTCTTCCTCCCAAATACCTTTCTTCAACTCATTCCTCACCGGTATACGTATATATATACTATACCGTATATGAATATATAAGGAAAAAAAAGACAGACTAAGACCCCCAGAGAATAACTAATGAACCACGAAAAAAGCCCGCTGCAGCAGCGCTCGAGGAAGAAAAGCCTCTCGTCTCGGGCATTTCTCCGCCCAGCCTTCACCGTTCAAGACAGGGTTCGCAGAATTGCCAGTTCCCAAGCAAACATACCTCGGGAATTATGCAAAGAACAGCAGCCAGGGGAAACAATTTCGCGAAAGCAGAAAACACAGAGAGAGAAAGAACAGCAGCAGTGTAACGAGGAGCTCAAATCTCCCGCCGGCATTCAGGGGCGTATAATGCCGTATCATCGCGCCTCGCTTTTCTCTCTCACTTCGCCTCAGCTCTCAAAAGCACAGCAGGACTCGACAATAAAATGGGGGAATGAGAAAGAAAAACCAAAACAAAAGACAGGAAAAGTGAATGCATTTTAAGGGAGAAGAAAATATGTGTGGGCTTATATATTCCTTCATAAGCATGGTGGGCGACCGACGAGCTAGTTTTCTCCCGGGGAGCGAAGCACTTTGGAAAAATGCTTTTGTGTAGTTCGTGCCAAAAGAATTGACTTATTGTGGGTTTTTCTCTCGTCCAGATGAGGATCCAGTGGCTTTTTGATGCCATAAATATAAGAGAGTTCACAGAAGTCTCTTAAATCTCTACAATAAATGATCATTGTGCGATTGCGATGGATCAAGAGAAACTCTTCTCTCAATTGGAGAAGTTGCAATAAAGTCCCAAAGAAAATCACACAATCAGTTCTGAAAGAAAAAAAAGCATGCGAAATTTCTTGGAAATTGTTTCTGATGCTCATTCCCACGTGTTTTCAGTAAAATTATTAAAAATCAGTTTATGAGAATGAAAATTCGAGTGGCATCTGTTTTGAATGAAATACAGGGGTACCTTGTTGTAGAAAAATGCTCTACTGAAAATTTTTTTGCACTGCGATTTTCCTCCTTGCACTATTGAAAAATCACAGCATGAAAAATTTAAAAAAAATAAAAAACGGGGTTAAATTCCATTTTTGAAGACTTGAAACCCGTACGTAGATGCAATTTATTAAATATTTAATCGACACTTTTCAGCGAAAATTGAGATCAAAATCCGATTTTGGTGACTCTTTCATCATCATGCATCCCTTTCGGTCTTATTCGACTAATTTATTCAGTCTGTAATCCAAAATTTGTATGAAAAATTAAAAATAAAAACCTATATTATGATTAACTGATCAGTTAATCGTATAGGTTTTCATTTCGATTCTGTGGTGACTCGAGTCACCAAAGAATTCTTTCAGAAATCTCGATTTGAAAGCAGTAAACAATTGTAAAACAGAAATGTTTGGAAAAAGTGTGTGTTTTGTCTGAGGTACCACTGTGAATTGTATGAAAACACGTGAAAAAGTCTTGAAAATTTCAACACCATACGTGCTTCGTTTTCCTATCGATGGGATTATTCTGGGTGAAAATACAAATTTTCCAAAACCCCTTCTCGAAAGGCAAAATGGTTGTTTTCTTTTTGAATCTCATTCTTCTCCATTTTCCGCATAATGGCAAGAATGTCATATCCAGTCATACAGCACTTTATGCCCCCGGAAACAACGAGGTCGTCAATAAAGAGACTCGGAATCCCTTCACTGGAAGCGAACGGAACAATCAATCAATAATCCGGACAAACACACCGCAGGAGCATTTCATTCAAATTTCAGTAGGGACTCGAACTGATTCCGAATAAGCTATATAGAGGGCATATTTTCCGTCGACGCAGTAATCTCCCAATCTCGCGAAAGAATACCTCGAGAAGATCCCGAGCGACATGCAACAAATCCCCACCGGAAGAAAACCCGGGCATGCTTTTTCCCGAAAGTAATTCTGGACTCAGTCGGTGGTCTGGTGAATTTCGCCTCGTTCTGGGCGCCATTTTTGGCATGATCTATTGACCGTTTTCACGCGACTACCCGGCAAAACCACATGCATTCCTCACTTTTATTGGCAGACATTTCAGAAATTTAAAAATAGAATTGATTGGAAGAAAGATGAAACCTATGCCTGCGACTTATTAAGTGCATGCATTTTCAAAGGAAACCTTTTCAAACTCAGGAAAATCACAGCAAATGAAATTTGGGAAAAAGATGAATTCTATGCGTGTCCCTCATAAAATCTAAGAATTTTCAAAGAAAACCTCCTCAAACGTAAGATAATCACAGTATATTGCTTTAAATTACTCTTCAGGTCGTGGCCTATGAACGAATGCTTGAATTTTTATTCTTTCCACCCTAAAAAAGCTGTTATTTACATGCTTTAAACTCCAGTCAGCAAAAATTCGAAATCTTCTTTTAGCAAAATTTCAAAATAAAAGTGCTACCTGAACTATGAATTATCTGGTCTATGATCAATCTTTGACAATTTTTCATTCATTTGGACCCTGGAAAGAAACGCCACATAGTTGATCAGTCCTAATATTGGCCAACTTGAAAAGCCTTCTATTCCCTCATTTTCTGTACTGATGTACTGTACTTGAAAGTTCACGAGAGTTTTATCAAGTAGAATATTGTTAAAACAAAGCCTTTTAATGTCCAGGAAAGAAGGCTTAGGGTAGCAATAATTGTTACCCTAAGATTCTACTACAACTCAAAGTCAGGTCATCATTGAATTCAGTTTTTGGCGTCTGAATGCAAATCTTAAAAAAAAAACAATTTGACCATCAGTCAATTGCGGGATTTTTTCATTGCATCTATAAAAAAATCAGCAATGGTAGCTTTTGAGTAAGACTCTGGATTCCTTTCATTCAATATTTGAAGTCCTCAGCTGAATTTTTCTCTCCATTTTACGGTAATTTGTCTCCGGAATTTCCTTTATTTCTATAGTTGGGCATAAATCCAGTCGAACTCAGGGTTTTTGTAAAGGAATTATTGTAGGTATCCATATTGTTTTTCGAAGCCCAGTTCATGCAAGTACTGCGCAGCTAAAGTTATATTTTCCTTCATTACCAAACGCGGAGTTTCGTATGTAATTATTCCGGGCTTAATCATCCTTAATTACCGTGTTTCTGCTCGTCCCGTGACTCAATGAGAACAGGGTCGGGAGGGAAATTGCAAAGGTATATAGGCTGACAGGAATCGTTCATCCGCGACGCAAATCCATCAGGCTACAGCACTTAATCACAGCCAGCTTTCCATATTCATACTCAAACCGAAAAGTCTTGAATAATTCATACGGCTGCGGGATGAATCCGCACTTTCTGATCCTCGTTTTTGATCAGATGGCGTTTTCTGCATGATACCCTGGAATGAAGTTGAAAACAGGGGGGAATTCCAAGTCGGCGATGGAATCCGATGGGGAGCATTTCCCAAAAGTTTCGCACAAGATCAAGTTCGCTTGAATATACTGTAAATATATTTGCAATTCGAGTATATTGCAGATATATATTATTCAACTGAACTTTCGAGGCTTTTCTATAGCTTTTGCTTTTCCATAGGCAATTGCAAGATGACTTTAATTATCTGGTCCACGATTAGCCTTTGAAAAAGTGTGATCCATTATAGGAGCCTCGAAGGAAACGCTACAAAATTCATTATTTTAACTTGATTCACGAAAATAGCCTTCCATTATCCCAATTTTTGGTACTAATGTAATTGACGGATCGCAGGAGTTTTACAAGGGAAATTATTGTAAAAAAAGGCTTTTTAGGTCCTAGAAAGAAGGCATTGCATAACAATATTCATTTCAACAAGATTTTACTGCAATTCCAAGTCAGGTCATACTTGACTTCTGAATGCAAATCTCAAACAAAATTTTGACCATCGCGGTCATTTGCGGGAATTTTTATAAATTCACTGCATCTAACAGAATTTAGCGATGGTAGCTCCTAATTAAAAATCGAGATTCCTTTTATGCAATAATTGAAGTACTCAGCGGAATGATTTTCTCCATTTTAGTGAAGTTGTCGTAGAAAATTTTCCGTCTTTCTTGTTGGTTAAAAATCCTGTTGAACCCAGGATTTACTGTATTGAGTTAGATCAGTTTGAGTTAGGCTTGGTTTTTTGGATCAGGTGAGATTGATTCAACTTATAAGTTGGATTATGCATGCAACATCTAGAAAAGAATACAAAAATTTTAAACCGTGATCGCAGTGGAAAGAATAAAATCATAAAATTAAGATCGCTAATGTGTTTTTAGCGCTGTGCTTCTCAAGTATTTGAAATTGGAGATAATTTATTTCTAATCCAATCGACAAAAGACGCAGAATCATTGTCAACACGGACCAATTATTATAATTTTTATTTTTCGGTGGAAGTTCCTAAATAGGTCTAGGTTACTTATTGAATTGACGCAATATTATTTTGTACTGCGTGGTGTTCATAGAAACTTGTCAGAATACCGCGATGCAGTACATTCGTTTATTCATTATGGCATATCCAGTTATTGATATGTACACGTGTCATGATTTCATGGTCGATGGAGAACCAACGGTCCTGACATGAGCAGATAGATGATCGAATTATGAAAGCGAAGGAAACAAACGGTGTCCCGCATCCATAAATTGGACTCATCCGCTGGTTAATTAACCGCAGCAAACAGTCTTGCCAGGCTCACCCGAAATCCCCGGGGAAATAAAGAGAGGCTTCCTGATGAAGGGCCGCGATTGAAATACCCCACAGAGTCTTTGGACACAGCAGCAGCAGTCAACACCATATACCGGGTATCTTATAAACAGTATTTACTCAAGTATCACGTGCTCAAGAGCAGAACACGCACAAAAAGGGGGTTTCAGTAAAAAAAAACATTATACAATGATATTCCCCGCGGTACGACACACACACCTTATTTTTTGTGACGCTAAAATATAACAATTTCAAAAATAAAAATGAACACGAAAATTCGAATTTAGGCATGAAGTGAACCCGAATTCAAAAAAATTTCAATTGTCTCCAATACATTACGTTTTCTGTTGAACTTGTCTAAAATTTCATATTTAGAGTCAAATATAATGAGCACAAACTTCTAAAACTTGTTGACAAATTTATTACCAACTATGACGTGCTTATTCCCATTTTTCCCCTCACAATTTGAGAAAAAAAGGGTATGTATACATGGTACGTAAGTAGGTATAACAGCTTGTACACTCAAAAGCACCCCAGCAGCAATTAAATTTTCTTTTTCAAATTTCTCATCCTGAATTGTTTTTTGCGGTCTCAATTGAGAATTAGAAGATAAATCATAAAAGCTGCATGAGAAACAATTCGAAGTTTGGTGTTTTCTTTCAAAAATGCAGACTTCGGTGACGTTACGGTAGTGTTCAGTGATCAACTTTGATTCCATGAGCTATGTCTGGTTTACTCAGGAATTGCTCAAGCATGGGTAGATGTCACTGGCAGTCACAGGAACATTTCCCTTTCCAAAACAGCATCATATGCGCTTGACTTCCTTCTGAATATCCATTCGAATTTCTTTCGAAAATTTTCTGCACGGATGGGGCAGAAATAAAATTTTTTGCGAAGAGATTTAAACGCTGGATTTTCCAACTTTCAAGACAGATGCGTCACAAATTAAATGATTGAGTTTGATAACAAAAAACGGCTGCCTTTTCTTCTTGCATGAAAAGAGCCTTCAAGAAAATTTGAATGATAAAACTATTATGCGGCCTTCTTTTGTTGCATCTCTCTTTTGTCAAATAAAATATGACCTTCAAAAGTATTCCAGCATTTCGGGCAAACACACATTTTTGGGTTCCCGGAAAGAAAAAAAAATTGCAAAAAAACCTACTTGACATTTCTTTGGGTCGTGTGAAGCAATCAATAAAATCTCAATGAATTGAGATCCCAGCGCAATTCCCTCTCACAGAAAAGGACAGCTGATATTTTTTCTCAAAAAAAAAAAAAAAAGAAGAAGACAGAGACCTGTACGATAGAAGGGCACCCCCAGAGTAATTCAATTAGATGATTCAATTTCGCTGGCACAATAGCTGCTGATTTCACACAAGCTTTTCAGCAATAAGAGTGCCTTCATACAGGACACTTGGTACACTTAATGTCCAGCGCGAGAACATTTATTGCCCCCGGGCGCAGCCGCCATGGCGTCGCATATATCCCACCGGGCCAGCCGTCCCGCCGGCTCACCTTGTGATGGCCCCGCAAGCTACATAACGTATCTCTCACCAGTGCTGTGGACACAGGAAAACCAATAATCCTCTGCAAGCTTGCTCGGCAAGTGGGGGGAAACTTTTCCCGGGGCTGGGATGCGGGTACACATCTGCAGCATGTGTGATATTGATAGGAAACGGGACTTCCCCCAACACCTGTTGGAGGCCCATAGCACCAGCAAGCATCACGACGAGCTTGGGTCCGAACAAGTTCCTGATGCTGAAATGTTCCCTGTTGCGATTCCCGTTTTCCTCGAATAACGGTGGCATATACTGCAGCATCGAGTTTCATTATTATTTCTCAACTATCGCACTTGGAGGTTGTTTCAACAAATTTGGCAAGGAATTGGAATACTGCATTTACTTGAGTTCCACAAATCCTAGAGAAATACGCGCATGCACCTTAGTTTTTTTTGGGCATCACACTTGCCCAAAAATGTATCCTCGCATAAAAACGCACACCCCAGTTTTAAATGGCTGAACCTGCTTTTTAAAATTCAAATACAGTACTAGGGTCAAATCATACAATCCCTAAATAAAATATTCACTCAAATATACACAGAATTTTTTTGTGTAAAAATCAAGGCAGAAAAATGGGATCCACGTAGTAAAAGGAGAACGATTATTTGAAGCAATTAATTCTGAAACATCTGAAAATAATGGACCAGGTAATTTGTTTGGCATAATCCAGTTGAAATGGTTTTTTTTATGTATTTATTGCGGGATCATTTTGTTCAACATTATTATTATTATGAACATATAATTTTAGATTTTGAATATCTAAAATTTGTTCTAATTTTTTCGTGAAGATACATTTTTGGGCGAATTCCACCGGCCAAAAAATACCAAGTTGCGCCTCTCATTTGATGGCACATTGCAGTCAAGTATTTGCAGTGAATATCGCACATTTAGTGCATTTACAAAAATATTTCAACAGGATGAGTTCGGAACAGAATTCCTGGTTCATTTTCTGTAGCATAGGAAACCAACTCTGGCGTGGACAACTAGTCTCTTAATTCTGGTTTTAAAAAATGCATCAACACAAAACACACACACTTCACCATTCTGACTTGATTTTTCAGCAAAAAATGGTACATGTGGTACTTGTGCAAAAAAGGCATAGAATAATTTGGAGTAAAGAAATTAGCTTTTGGTAACACATTTTAAATCTACTTCCGTGTAAATCCGGGAGAGTAGTTCTTCAAACAAAAAAATAAATAAAAAACGACATCGGCTGTCATGGAAACCTACTCCTCTTTTCCACCCCGGCTTGTTCTTTAGCATCACGTGGCATCACTGTGTACAGCTGCAGTACTGCAAATAAACTGGAAGTAAATTAACTTACACGAAAGACAGACTGGGATCATTGCAATTCACTGCGTCCAAACCTACTTGATGGCATGAACTTAGTATACCTTGAGACTTGAGGAATTCGTCAAGGGTCTGCTAATTTTTCCAAGAAATCAGAAAAAGAGTTAATCATATCGGGAGAAAAATCAATTGATAATTTAATCTTATAATTTTCTCTTAATTTCCGGGCTTGTTTTGATTCACCCGTTTTGGGAGAACGTGCGGCAAAATTTTCGTTGAAATATTTGAGGGTACTTGTAGATCGAAATCATATTCAGAAGTTTCATTGCACTTGTCGGTTTTCAGCATTGCATGTATTTTTGGCCAAATCCGTGTAATCTCTGTGTGTATAAATATCGCTCTAACAGACTATTCCCTGAAAATGAGCTATTAATTTTTCGATAATTGTTTCGATGACCTGTCACGTACGGCATGTTAAACTGTTATATTCTTGAAGGATCTGTTAATTTTTCGAAAAATTTAAACAGAGTTAATCATTTTGAGCGGAAATTCGATGGATAATTCCATCTGATAAATTCCCTCTGATTTCCGGGGTTATTTTGATTTACCCGTTATTGAGAATAACGTGCTGCAAAAATGTGCGTTGAGATATTTCAAAATACATCGAAAAACCTTTTGAATGCTTTATTACGTGTCATTTTTCAGCATTGTATGTATTTCTTTGGGCCAAATCCATGCAATTTCCCTGTTTACAAAAATACACGGGAAAATTACCTGAAAAATAAAGACATTTTCTCAGACTTGGCACTTGGGACATTTGTTTCACGTGAACTGAAGTATAAAATCAGCGCGCGGCCTATTTTTGCGCATTTTTGCTGCCTATAGAATCGCATACAATTCTCAAGATACATATTTGAATGCAAAAATTTGGATTGGTTGGATTTGTTCCAGAGAATACGTTCAAATGCTGAACTCAAAATTCTTGATTCAAATATAGAGACTCGTAGCACTTGAATAGAAGAAATTGAACAGAGGACTTTCCTGTCCCAGTTCCACGTGCCCTCGTCGAATAAAAAAGGAGTTCCTGATCAAAGCAGAGACAGAACGTCAAAGGGTTCTTCAGAAATTTTGCTCTGTCAGAAGCTTGATGCGATGCTCATTTTCATGCAAAGTGGTGATGAATTTCCTTTCTCATGAGATTTGAGAGCATGTAGTCACACTTCATGGTATGTTAGCGAAGTCAACTCAAATCCCGTGAAATTGCTTCATCAGCAGCATCACGAAGAAATCAGCTTGACACTCGTTCAATTGCCGGAAACTTTGCATATTTTAAAGGTTTAAACGATCCCACGCGAAGGATGATGCTTATGATTATGCATATGCTTCAATGCCAAAAACGAAGATGAAATAAACACATTTAATTCAACGCTTGAGCATCTTCCGAGGGAAAATGCAAGTACACAGTATTCTGAATTCAGAATGTTCTAGGAAATCCAAATATCTTACGTAAGTCCAACGTGTGGACCGAAAGCAAACAAGCCACATTTCCCAATTTTCGCGAGATTCCAGAGCAAGATATTTGGCAGAGAAATGTGCCAGGATATGCCCACGGGTTTTCGCGAAACCAGCACGCTTTCCCATTTGTTGCAGTTCTGAATACTTGATTCTCATGGCAAACATTTGTTTCAGACGATTCCTAGCGTTCCGAAAGAAAAAACTTTCCCATTGAACCATTTTTCCATCTTGTAGATTGGAATTGTGGAGACAAAGGAAACAAGCAAAAAAAAAAAAAAAAAGGAAAAAAANGCAGGATACAATATCCAATTCGGGGATTCCCACGCAAACAGTTTTCGTCGCTTTTGAATCACTGGCAAAGATTCACAGCACGAATTCGAGAGCTGAATCTCTTCTCTGCTCTAAAACCTGTCCGTTTTTAGCGAGAAAAAAAATGATCTGAACTCGTGCTTCAAATTCAAAAATAATCAAAATCTCACAAGATGATCGATAAAAAATTAAGCATTTCTTGAACGGTGGACGATGTCTGTCACATATTGTTGAAAAGAATTTAGAATCGGAAATTACTCCATTCCCGGCAGAATAATTTAATTCTATTTTTTATCGCTTCTACTGCAATCCGATTTCTTCTTTTTTTTAATAAAATATTCCCGGAGAAAAAGATTTTCAAAAGTTCATTTTCTCACAAAATAAATCAGTGTTTTAGTGGAAGGTTTCAAGCATCAAACACGTCAACGTTTCAAAGTGGGGCATCGAGCCTTTGAGAGAGTTACAAAATGTATTCTCATGATACAAAATCTATTCACATAATTCAAGAAGAGAATTTCATTAACATTTACTTCAAAAAGTTTTACGCCTAAAAACGTGAGGCATTCAGGAGATAACTAGAGCTGTATAAGTGCTCCACGTTTTTTGATCGACCTCATAAAATTCCGTATTCCACTAGGAAATTTTTTACAAATTCCAATGACACGACAAAATTTTTGCCCCTTACTAAATGACTAGGAAATCGTAAATAAATAAATAATCATTCTAGAAGCTTGTGTAGGAGATGGAAAAGGTAAGTTCGAAGAAGTTTGATGCGTATAAAATGCACATTTCTGATCAGATAATAAGCATCCTTCTAAGTGCTATCTCAAAGATTCCAAAACAAACAGATGACACAGCAGTTTAATTGTTTATTTTATCTTCATCTGAGTAAACTTTCAATTCCAACGAGACTCTAAAGAGGAAGGAAGCTCATTTTTATTTTTCGAAAATCTGTCCGACAATAATCGAAAATACAGGAGCATTTTGAACTTCTTCTTTTTACATTGCATTAACGACTTTCCTCTCGAATTTGAAACCAAGTCGCGATTTTGGAAAGTTAACGAGATTCAACAAGGTGTTGATAATCAAGCTCAATTTTTTTCTGTGAAAGCGTAAGCAAGAAAAATAGCGCGCACTTTCAAAATTTTCAAGAACCGGATAAGAACTGTTGAACTTGAAACGAAGAGCAAGACAATTTAATCCTCTCTCATATTTCGTTATTCACCACAAAATAACCCACATAATCAATGGCCAGGCCATTTCTTATCAGAATGCCGCAAATCAAACACCAAAAAAAACAAACAAAAAAACTGAAAGCGTCCATCACCGTGAAAAATACAAAGATTCGTTCAAAGGGTAACATTTTATGATCTAAAGTTCAGTGAGACTCATACATACTTGAAGCATGGCTTTTCAAAAAGTAATAAGCCCGATTCTTCCAGAGAAGAATCGGGCTTTATAAATAATGGGAAAATAATCCCAATAGTCGATAAATGAGAATGAGAATACCCCTTATACTGAAGAGAGATAGAGGACGAATATAAAGCCAGGGGTCCGGAAAATCGACCAAACAAACGACTGTCGACCTTCAATCTGCAGAAATCTGATTTTGAAGAGTATGGAGCGAAGATATTTCAGAATAAGCAAAAACTTATACTCATCGTCAAAGAGCCAAAGCCACAATTAATTTCCAGAATGTTTCACTCTAAAATCACTACCACGTCTTATTTACAGGAGGGTGAATAAATAATTGAAAAGAAAATGTTAAAAGGCGCTGATTCGCAGTTTATCGTCGCGATGAGACTCCACAAAATAACAGGAAAATTCCGCCGCCACTTGAGTTCCCAAAACTGGGATATTTGGGATCCCTGCAGTTTTTTTTTGTTTTGCTCCTCTCGTTACCCGCAGATTAGCACAAAGTCTGCTTTTGTTTCTATCTATATCCTTTTTTTTTCTGCGGAGAAGTTGATCGGAGCGCGTATTGAGGCGGACTGCTGGTGTCGACTGTCGACACGACAGCACCCGCGCCGGGTCGACGGCAGGGTGGGGTTGCCCTGCTCTCGCGTCGCACGGGTTCGTGGCTCATGCTCCTGCAACAATGACGAGGCTTATTCCTTGCTAGTCTCTCTCTCTCTCTCCCTCTCTTCCGTTAACCCCCACCCTCCCCCGCCCCCTTTCGAACCCCCACATCCCTTCCTGTTTCCCGTTTGAAACCCCAAGAGTATGTAACACAGGGTATGCGCATTAAAATATAAAAGGACGAGGATAAAGAGAACCCCGTTTCCATACCTTCCATTTCCGAACCAGAAGAAGAAGAAAATTGCAAAATATAAGCTCACTGGGAGTCAACGAGCAAAGAAAATCGCGCGATTTTTCGCAAAACTCTCTCGAGTGGATACGCAAAAAAAAATGAGAAAAGAATTCTCCGGATTGTTGTTATTTTTTTCATGCTGGATGAGTTCTAGATTTTCATCTCGGATTAAAATGGAATCCCGACTCATTTCAAGAAGCTGTTAAACGCCGTCTCGGTTTGGGAATGATGATCGATCCGATTCCTAAAATCATTCCTGATTGATTTTCTAGAGGAAATATTCGTTCAGGAAGAAATGAAACTTGGGAAGTCTCTCGGTTTTTTTTTTCAAGACGACATGTATTATTTTCATGTAAATCAAGATTATGATTTCGAGCCTCGAGAACGTGTCAATAACTATGGCTGTGATGTTCAAATTTGAGAAGAAACATAACAATTTTTGCATCATTTCTTGATTGGTTTGATTGAGATTACAGTCTTAGGTCTACAGTATTCTCCTCTTGATGGAAAGTCCAATTTTATTTTTCATCGAAATGAAATCGCTTTGGTTCTATTCACTTGGATTAGACGATTAATTAAAAGTTTTAATTCGGCGTACCTTCTTTCACAACGCTCAATTAACTCGGTAAAATGTTCAAAGAATGCCAATTTGGATTTTGATAGACATAAGTTTCACAGTGGTACCGTATTATGAGCGACTAAGACCAGAACCCACTTTCAGAACCTATGCAAGAATACAATAAATGGGAATTTCAACAGGACACTCATCACTAAAATGTTCAAATAAATTAATTGGGAAAGGTTATAGCAGACTTCGAAGGCGACTTCAAAATCAGTTTTACTGGGCTGTCATATCATAATAAGTGGGACGAATTTTGCAATTTCAACAGTTTCCGTGAAGACTTTTTTGTTCCAAATGGCGATTGTCAAATTTCCATAACATCCATGCGCATTAATTATTGGCAAGGAATGAAACATGCCACTAAAAAGATTCTGATAGCTCCTCCAAGAAGGCAAAGGATTTCTTCATTCGTCGAAGGAAATGCCAAAATATTGTGATGATGAATGACTGCTGCTGTCTCTTACGCGTGTTGCGTTAGAACACTTTTTTCTGAAATTTCGAATATTTTGTAGTCGATATTAGTCTTTTTCCTGATCATCCGGATGAGGAACATCCTAGTCTGATCGATCGTCGTCGTGGCACTTCCGGGCCAACATTTTTTTTTGTGCTGTGTGTTTTCTGTATACATGTCCACTCGTTTTTCTGGGGAATGCCCAGCCAAGAGTCTGGGGTGCTCGAGGGACCAACGCGTTGATGTGAGAATGTAACCCGCGACTCACACCCAGCGCCAGCGGGTTGCTACCGATCCCGACACTTCCCTGAAATTCCTCAGCTGGGACAAGAACAAGGAGCAACCATTAATTCATTAAACCCCTCTTTCCCCGGGCTTGACATGACCCGATCACCGGAAGGAACCGGATTTCCCTGCGGACTTCCAAGAGTTTTCTCTGGAAATCGATCTTTCAGGGAGACCAGTTTTTCTGCTCTACCAGATTTGCCATATTAAGTCAAAAACAATTTTTGTTTCATGTTTTCAATTTTTTCGAATACATCTAGAAAAAGTTGAGACATGTGATCGAATTAGTAATGAGTTTATGAAATCTCAACCATTACAGAAATTCTTCAACCGCAAGACATGGTTCAAATTTAAACTGCATGCCAAAAAATTACTGATCAAAATGGATATAAGAGAAAACAAGCTTTTAAAACTTATTTCTTCGATTAATTTTTTCCAAGTTACGAATACTGTATTAACTTGACCATGCGTAATTTTTATTTTATTTTACTCAGAATGGAATGGAAGGTTTCTTTCCTTATTTGCATGATTTTCATTTCCACCATTGGATGAAGAACTTGCAGATATTTATTTTTGCAGGAAATTCGGCAAACTTCTGTTCACCTCGAATAATATATTTTCAATAGTTGGTTACTGAATGAAGCAGAAGGAACATAGTGGAATTGATTCCCTGGCAAACTTTTTTTCAGTTGAATATTTCGCAAAATTGAAGTCCGAGAGTCCATTGACTGACTGATGCGCAGTTCTTCTACGTGCCATAAGAAAATCATAAAATCATTCGCTGTTTTAATTTTTTTCATTCGTGATCATTCATTTTTTTTTACTGCTGAACAAATCATGTCAATCAGACCATTGCTCATTTTCAAAACTTTTTGTTGTTGAAAATCTTAGGTTGCTCGCGGAAATTGCTCGAGACGATTGAAAAGGCAATTCAGTGACTTCGTGCGAATTTTACTGCCTTGCTATTTATGAAATTCGAACCGGCCCGTTCGATATCAACAATTTATTAAAATTAAACGCGAGGCTTCCGACTTTTTTTTCTTTATCCCAATCTTTGACTGCAAAGAAAATGTCTCGGAAGAAGGAAGAAAGGTTCTGTAATTCCTATTCCACGCGATTCAAAATGCGTTGCACGGCCCTCACCCACAGAATCCAATCAACCCCCTGTGCTTTACAGACACTTCACTGACACCCACGCGCGAATGGATTGGTATTGCTCATCACGTAGCGGCTGGCACAATTTTTTGCGAGCTCTTTTGCCGTCAGCATCCATTCTGAGGCACCGGCGGATTCAAATCATGGACAGTCCGATGCCGGATTATTCAGTGCATGAAGTCACTTGGTTCAGTTAAAAATAATAATAATAAATATCTCGAAATGCTCCGAAGAAAGAATTCTTCGCTTATTTGGAGAATTCCTCCTCACGCTCTCGACACAGCAGATCCTCCCTGAATTTTCATAATTACTAAAGAGTAAATTTACCCAAGTTATGTCAACAATGAAAGTCTGATTTTTTCTGAAGTTGTAATAGTTTATTAAATATTATGAGGCCCTATAAGTGCAGGTACAAAATTAATAAAATTAATAAAATTTCGGACTTCATAGTTGTAGGGATCCAAATAAATCAGGTCGAATGAATTTTAAATTTTTGTTGTCGTTCTCAATGCAAATTATCAATTATTCAAGAGATGCTTTCCAAAAATTCAAAAATCCCATGGCGAAGAATGTATTATCAAAGAAACATTCCCTAAGGGTTTGAATTTTGTAATTATCTTAGCATTTCTTGCACGTTTTTTCTTGTACTGTATTGTACATTATTGTTTTTTCTTGTACTGTATTATACTTTATTGTTTTTTCTTGTACTGTATTGTACTTTATTGCTTTTTCTTGTACTTTATTCATTGTAATCACAGTGACTTTATAGAAGAATGCCTCAGTATGATGCAAACCTGTTCTATACGACAGTGGGATTGAAAAGCAAAATAATGCTTGACCTGATTTAATTGAAGCCGAGCTTCATTTGTCCCTCCCTTTTCGTAAAAAACACATCTCCGACGATATTTTCAAATTTTGTTCGTATAAATGTCCACTAATTTGAACACTTGAAGAACTACAGCATCTGTTCTTCAAATAACGAGTCAACAGAGACGAATTCCGAAAGTATCTCGCCAACAAGAAGCGGCCACGAGGCAGGTCTGAGAAAAAGGATTTCATTCTGCCTCCTATTTCCAGCCCAAGAAAAGAATGTCAAGTGAAACAATTTGCACAAATTGCCACGAATGCGCCGAACCCCTTTGTCTGGCTAGTGCAATGAAAACAAAACACGATCCCAAATGCAGGAACGAGGTGACTCGGTAATTGAATCAACTTTTCCCTGGAATCCCTCAGGCGGGGGTTTTCCCGTTTTGAACATCTGGGAGAACCCGTGCAGATGGGCATTTACAGACGCGTGCTGAATACCCGAGTGCATCGCCAAACTGCGGATTCTTATAGCGGCTACTGCGCGCGTGTTTTCGACCAACAATTCAGTCATGTTCATCCTTTTCTTTTCGTTTTTACCCGACGAATGGTTTTTTTTATTTATTTTCTATTTAACTGAATATCTCTTCGACTCATCTGAAGCGAATAGAAATGAAATCCAGCTGATAAACAATAAGTTGGCCCGTGAAGGAAATTAGCAATAACTAAAATCTCAACTTTTTTTTATTCCAGGCGAATATCTCCGGAGTAATCAGCAGGAAAAAACTTTAACTTTCTTGAGATTTATTTTAAATTGATTTTTTGATACAATTTACCGTATTTACTCAAGTACCTTTTTTAAAATTAAGAAGAAAAAATGTTCGCGTCAAGCACGAACTTTAAAGATTGAAGCTTTAAATTGGTTCACCTCACACTCGATTCTTACAACCAACTTCTGCAAACAATTTAAAGAATAGATTCGATTAAAAATTAACATGCAACTCGACCACAATTCCGAGTCTAAATTTAAAATCGATTCCATTTTATTTCAAGACATTTTGATTTTCAGTGTCTAAAAATGGGGTGCTTCGAGTAGATACACAGCAATTATCTGCATTGCAAATTTTACGCATTCAGGCTTTTTTCTCCTCGAACTTTCGAGAAAACATTCCTAAAAGTTACCCCGAACAAATTTTTAGGGTCTCATTATTTTTTCGAAGCGTGGAATCTTCGATCGAACAAAATTTAAATAAATCCGAAAGAACAATATTCAGTAAAGAAAATGAAGAAGTCGGACCCGAGGAGAGGTTACAAGTGAAAAGGAAACCATTTTGTAGAAGAACGGCGATGTTTTTGCGATTGAAAAAATTCACAAAGGAAGGACTGTCGATAATAAGTGGCGTTCTCCTGAATAATTTCCGAGTCTAATCGGGGTTGGGATCATCTTCGACGGCAATTCGACGAGAAAGCGTGTCCTTTTCGAAAATAATTTCGCATGCGATGCAAGTGCCGGAAACGGTCGGTCATTCCAGCATTAAATATGCAAAAGGAGAAAGAGCTTCGAGGACTGACTCCGCCATTCATTCGTATTCCGGAACCGTCAATAAAGTGAGGGAAATCCGGAACTACTCTGTCACGTGAAAGGTTTGTTCAAAAAGAAAAGGAAAGAAAAGTTTATCCTTAAAATATGCATCAAAAGGAACGTGTGGGTGTTATGCAGGCAGAGCCTGAATGTGCGGCCTAATACAGCGGGAAAGCATTTCTTCAAAGGGATCGTGAGTTCATCAGCCTTTCCCTGGAATAATCTACAGTTGACCTACTGAATATTAGCCTCAAACGGATGTTTTCCTGGTCATGTTCGTGGAAATATTTTAATTGAATCGTGTTGTGTCTTGAATCTTGCCCATTTAGTACCTGAAAATTTAACGATCGTGTTTACAACAGTAAAACGAATATTTTTGGGGGCCCATGAGGCTTTCTCCCCAAGTTACAGGAATTTTCTACAACGAAATTCTTGCTCCAGCGAATTTTCTCGTTTCCCTTCTATCTCTTCGTAGATTCAACTGTAGTCAACTAAAATTTCAGAAGAAAGAAAGCACGTTCGTGTACCAATGCTAAATGTTGTCTGTCTGCTGTTTTCTTTTGAATGCTTCCTTCAGCTACCTCAAAATATACAGTACATCATTAGAAAATATCCGTAAAAATACGCACATTTGGATCAAAGACCAATTTCATAATTCAAATTTAAAAGCGATGGCTCAATCGACAATAAAATATTGTTCATAAAAATCTTGATGGAGTACAGCTAAGTTAAATGCTGCTCTCACAGGAGCGGCGCCAGACGTCATTTATCGTGTGTGATCGAACATTATGCTGCTTTTCTTATAGAGATGTCGCTACATACTCAATAAGTATCCCTCTTAATTTCGGATCAGATATATTGTACTTCCCCCACCCCACAAAATATCTGAGGCGATCAGAATAATGAGATACTGTAGTTATTTTTTTCAGTGAACTCCTTCTCGACGGGTATACAATTATTGGAAAACCTTTTGACTTTACAAAAGTCTGCAACCCTCGCGTGAGTGCCAAAAATTCCGCGTATTTTACCATGTTTTTATGAACTCACTTTTCTTGTCTGTCTGTCTGTCTGTTTGTCCGGATCAAATTTTGAAACTCAAATTTCACTCACTTCCAGACTAGCTAGCAAGCTGAAACTTTCAGGATAGCTTAGAAACTGATGACAATGCAATCTTTTGTGAAAACATTAATTTTAAGAATATTTTTTAAAAAGAATAAAATAATTTTAGTAGATTTCTATAATAAAACTTTGAGCAGGTTTTCCTTGGCCCCAAGAAAAAAACCCATGGTGAACTGAATTGGTC
>CAJPEX010002617.1:0-19318 GCA_905338405.1 Notodromas monacha
AGACGATTTAAGTT
This sequence comes from Notodromas monacha, assembly GCA_905338405.1. Taxonomy (NCBI): domain Eukaryota; kingdom Metazoa; phylum Arthropoda; class Ostracoda; order Podocopida; family Cyprididae; genus Notodromas; species Notodromas monacha. The sequence goes on from CAJPEX010002617.1 coordinate 15, forward strand.
GATTTGATACGTCTGAGAAAGCGTTTCTAAAATAAGCGAACAAAACTTGGTGGAAGAAAAATAATGATATACTCTTTTAAGCATTTAAAAATAATTTGGTGAAGGAAAAAAAAAATCATTGACAACTCCGTTTTTTTTGCTTTATCATCCATCAGAGAAAAATATTGAGTTCAAAACACCGAGCTAAAAATTGGTCAGCGTATCAAATTGAAAACTTTTTCACCAGAATTGAATGACTTACATCAGCAATCATTCAAATCGTTTCGGGATTTTCAAAATATTATTTATAGTCTGTAAAACACTAAAATAACGCAGAAAAAACAGGGAAAATAGCTGCTGTTCATTGGATTATACAATGACAATTTATACATATTTATGCCTATTTTGTGCAGGTCTTGGTCTTCAATAAAATGAAAAGAACAAGATCATTCAGATATTTTTGAAGTCGCTGTTTTGATCTTGGCAAGGCAACAAGTTCGTAAAAAAAAAATTCGCTAAAACTCTGAACAGAGATTTTTAATCAATGCAAAAACCCAAGAGATCTCTAACACCAATTAAAATTTGAAAATACTGTACATGTACTCCAAAATTCACATTTCCTTGATTCACTTCCTCGTATCCCAAAAATTCAACCATGATGAGAGGGTTTTCTCATTTTGACGACACCCCTGATATTTTATAAGTACAGTATATTGCAAATAAGTTCGATATTTTTTTTTACGATCTTTGAACCAAGACAAAATCTATGTTTGTTTGTTTGCTTGAAACATTTTCAGCACCCTGCGAAACACTTTGAGAACTCGTTTGGCTGTAACTCAAAATTTTGTGCTCATCACCAAGCAGTAAGTTGCAAAAAAATATATATTTAAATCCAAAAAAATTCCAAGAACCTCAGAACTCCATGGTCCATGACGAAAGTGTTTCCAATCAAACAGATACTCTAAAAATATCCCAACATGGATTGATCGACAGCCCCCCTCGTATGTATGACCCTGCCACACTAAATTTGGTGATCATCATCGCTCGGAATTTCAGGTAGTGAAGTTAAGGTGCCTTCGCGCTGCCTTTTTAAGAAGCGAAGCACTGTGACACGGGCTTCTACAGCCACTGTGCCCAATTAACGTGGGTCCCCTAGGCACAGTAGCGGTTCTAAAGGAATAACCCACGGAATCTGCGACCCTCTCCCCAGGCAGTAAGGTGTGTTAGTTAATATTAGTGCAGCACACCCTTCTTTTTTGGGGGGCTGCTCACTGACGCAGCTCGCGGCGCTGCCTTTGCCTTGCACTGCGCCTTGGGGCCCAATAATAATAATAATGATGAACTACTGCTTCTTCCTTTTCTTCATTTTTCAGGCAAGGCATATTCCAAAAGTCCGAAGACATATTCCGGGAAAAAAAAAAATAGTGTGAGTTCTGCGCGTCGAAAGGACAGGGGAATAAGAATTCGTGACAGTTGCATTTTGCCCGAAGCAGTGCTTGTCTATAAAGAAGAGTTTGTCAAAAAATAATTTAAAAGAATAAAAATTAAAACATCACTTGAGGGAACATTTTCCGAAAATTGCAAAATTTTTTGAACAGAGATATTCATTCATATATCAAGATCAGACATGAACGCATTTCGAATTTCACATGTTTATTTCCTTGAAAATTTCCCTCAAAAGCTCAAAAAAGGACGTCAGAAACGGTTAAATTACTCCCCATTAATCACTAGTCAAGCAAAAATATTTTCTCAACGGATAAAAATACTTTAAAAATTTGGTCGCTTTAAAACCTTTGATATAACGAAGGAAAATCTTCATACATCAACATAAAATAAAATTTACTGTACAGCGATTTTTAATACTAAATACTGTAATTTTTTTCAAAATAGCAAACGAAAAATCACTTAAACATTTTTTTGAAAGATCCTACCTTCTTGCAAATATTGAATCATCAGGATCAGAAGTGAACACATTTCGAATCTCATAGCAAAAAAGGGAGGTAACTAATGAGAGGAGTTTTATAGTGTTTTTAAGCAGTTTTTTACTTTTAAAAAACTTAAAAAGTGAAGAATGATTTTTCTTTCATAAAATAATGGCCTTTTGGTCGCGCATTTATAATTTGGTCTCACGGTTTTCCTAAAACCTCACCGAACAAAATATAATTACAATCACGGAAATTAAAATAAAATGTTCAGTGATTTCCAAATCTTGTGTAATTTAAAGTAGCCTTTTCGAACATAAATTTTCGTCAAATATGTTCTCCTCATTAAAGATTAAAGCCAATGCTTCGGGACGTGTTCAGTTGGCCCTCCGACTCACTGCGCAGAACCACGCCCTCAAAAATTACATGCTCGGAATGAATTTTTCGTAGATTTCGAAATCCTGGTGATGAAATCATGATTCGAACCAGAACAGTAGTTACACGGAGATCATCAGAAACTTCTGACAAAGCCCCTTCAGAGAACCAAGACAGTATTCGGTAATCAATTGCGACGATTGTCAGGTCAGTGGAGTCTCACGTCGCCCGCGGGCCAATGACGCCATTAAACTCTGTCGATGTTCCGCATGATGGCCACATAAAAAAATAAAATAATTGTACATGAGAATCTACTGCATATACTGTACATCATATACTGTTTTAAGGCGTGTTCTTCTTAAAACGAAGCATGGACATTTTTCCTCATGAACACGGATTCTGAACATTTCTTCGAAGCCATTATAGTTGTTCCACAATTTTTCCGGTCTAAAACGTGATCATTCTTCCCAAAATAACCTTTCGCGTTTCCCGGTCGCAAAAACAAACATAAAAGACAGACTCTTTCACAAGTAAACTCTTTTCCAGTCAACATATACATTTCGAAAAGACAAACACAGTCCAACTTTTTTCACGTTTGAGTGGCTATAGGCGCCAAGGAGGGGTCCGAGGAACGACTCGGACAAAGCTTTCGAACAGGTTCCGTAGGTGCATTGTTCTGCTGCGGCTTTGTCGTGGACTTGTTTCTTCTTCAAAACATTCTTTTGAGAAAAGAAAAAAACCCCAGCTTCACACCAAAACCGCAAGCCAAGAATAAAAATCTTTGAAAATGGAAACCATCATATAGGGGGTTCACTCAACGTCGACCGCAGGAAAAAGATAAGAACTTGACTATAGGAAGAGAATGATTTAGAAACCATATGGGCTGAATTTTGATTCCAGAGATGAATATTTTCATTTCTTCCTATCCCTAATAGGAGGAAAAATGGATGACAAAATCATGATTTCTTCCATATTATGTCATAAAATCTCTCCACCAATCAAAGGATGAGTCGACGAAATCTTAATAAATAAATAAATTATGCTTTAGAAAACGTAAAAAGCTAAATTCCGAAAAATCAGGAATCCGCTTTCGATTATTCAAAAAGTGAAAACATATTCTTTGGAATTTCTAGCATCTTTCAAAGCATCATTTTTTCAGATGACCCAAACATGAGCCACTGAAAGGGAAACAAATTCAAATGAAGGCTTACTTCGATATCATTTTGAATGTAACAAAAAAAATGCAAGGAACACGTCTAAAACAAAGTTGATACAAAAATAATGCATACCATGCAAAATACCGCATAAAGAAAACTATACTAAAATAAAAAATTAGCCAGATGCTTTCGCGCACTTTTAATTTTCATTTGCAGTCTACGATAAAATGATTTTCAATCAAATAATAATATTAATTCGCCCTCAGTTGTCTGAGTGCTTGAATGTATTAGCCATTCTACAAACTGACGATTTCCGTTAAAACCAACGAAAATATCAGAATCATCGTATTATCTAGAGATTTTAACAAGCAAAAAGGGCGTCTTACTTTCGAATTAGCAATTTGACTCATGAATTGACTAAAAAAATATTTTAAAAATTACTCCAATTTGAGGACTCGGAAACTTCCCCCCTTTCGTTTCTTTTCCATTGGAAAGTCCACTGAATATTCATTACGAAAAGCAAACATATTCCGTCGTCCTGTGTGGCCTCACGCCCGAAACGCAAATCAGAAACGACTCAAGTAAACTTTGACAAATCACGGAGGCTTTTGTGAAGGTGAAAGCCGCGACTTTGCAAAGCTTACTCAAGCAATATCATCGCAATAAACGAGGAAGTGAAACCGAAGAAAAAAGGAGAAGAAAGTATAAAAAATCCATGAAACGAATGAACTGCGCGGTCATCGTCTTCCGGTGTCGGAAGCCTCATGTTTTCGCCTGAGGCAATCGTAGAAAAATGTGACTTAAAAAAAGGAAAAAAAAACAGTACATCAGGGAGAAAACTGCTTAACATCTCATAAAAGATGCATTTCTTAAAAATAGGCATTTTCGTTTTGAATTTAGAGTTCCAAAATCTCCCATTATAGGAGTTTAAAATGAAGGCTAAATAGATAATTTGTACATGCCTTCCGGTCCCTCAAAGTCGTCTAATGGCCGCCTTTATTCTTAGAGTTTGACTGAAGCTCCTTCGAAGTTTTTAAAATCGTCATCATTATCACAAGAAAGTTCAACAACTTTTTTTCTAAGAATATCTTCTACCATTTGCTTAAGGATGCCTTCTGTATACCAATATCAACTTCGAATCATTGCATGGCATCGAAACATTTCCGACTACGTGCACGTTTAATTAAAGGTAGAGTTGTTATTTTCGCGTAATTTTATATGCTTTACAAGAGCTCATTATAACTTGCAGAAGTTTTTAACTAGCTCCTTCTTTTTCTTATAAGCAATTCTTCGCGATAATTCAGATCAGGTTTCACGCCTTCCATGGAGATCACATTCCAAAATCTACGTAACAAAAACGATTGAACAAATTATTTGTTCACGGGCAAGTAATTTTGATCAGCTTGCAAACCGGTACTTTGTCCGAAAATCCAACGTGAGATCAATTGTGTAACACAGCACCCATAGATTTTTTGCAGTCAGCATTATCAAAAGATAATAATGCACAGTTTTCAAATCTCCGAATCACATTGCAGAGGGGAAAAATGCTCTAGAAAATTTCCAGGCAAATAAATTTTCAGCTCGCCGAAGCATATCCGATATAATTCAAACTTACTGCTCATCAAGAAGAAAAATATAACGTGAGGAAATTGCAGTATAGTCAACCCGCTAAAGTTCAAGGCCTCGGGGGGGGGGGGGGAAATTGCAAAACTGAAAAAAGTTTCTCATAATATATAGAAGTAAGGAACAGAAGAGACTATCCTATTCAGTAGCTGGAAAAACCGGAAAGAGAAAAACGACTCGAGTCACGCAAACGAGAAGTCGGTTCTTCTTCCCATTCGGTGGCTCTATAATAATGCTGCTGACCTGGGTCGAGGTCAACTTAATATATATCCTCGTTTTTTTCTCTTCTTCTTCTTCTTCTTTTTCTCTTTTTTTTTCTTTATACGCAGTTGGTCACACAGATTTTTGTTGCAGAGTGCAGCGAATCAAGGACGCGAACGGTACCTCATTCAAGATTTTTACTACGTCAGTAAGTTGGCTGCAGCTGACCCAAAAGCCTCGGGAAATCAAGATCATTCACTTGTCAAGTGTAGTTACGAGGTCGGACTCCATTCTGAGTTTTCTAAGGCACACGAAGCGCGGTTCAAGTTCATAACCCACCTTTTCAATGCAATATATTCCGAGTTTAATTTTTCCTGCTCCACAAAAGAATCCATCTAGAATAAAAAAAATCACCGCAGTCACGAGCATATAATTTTTTGTCTTCGTTTGAAGGCAGGAATATCTTCAGTGGGTCTTGGAATCGAAGAAGGCCATGAATTGACACTGATAACCTCAACAAATATGCAAACCATTTAAAATAAAAAATAAAAAATTGCTATTTCATTCCATCGTTGAACATATCTCTGAATCGGAAGAAATTTTTTCAGAATGATTTGAAATAGGTCCAGAAAAAGGAGTAGTTTGTGGAAAAATTCTTTTCTTGTCCTGGATGATGAATGTGCCAAAAAAGTTAGGTCTCTTTCTCTTTCTGGGGATACGATTTGTTACGTACTGAAAAGTACTTGTTCGAGATAATTTCGAGAATCCTTTTTCTGAATTTACAAATAATCGGGTAGCATTATTTGGATGTCCTCCATATTGAATAGCATCTCCATAACATGGAGAGCCTGTTAGAAAATTGAAAAACACTTCACATAATCTTGGAATTGCGCAATTTGATTGAAAGGTTCAAGACAAAAATAAAGAAACAGCTCTCAACTTTAAGTTTACATAATGTGTGAAAAATTTCAACACTTCGGCATCATTGAATAAATTTATGCACAGTACACCATGAAAACAATTTTATACGCCCCTAAACTTATTTTTGTGGCTTTTTCTCTCATAAAAAAAAACGCAATTGCCCAGGAATGCAGCAAACATATTTATTTTCTCCTTTAGTAGAGAAGCACTAAAGTAAATCTGCTTTCATAAATACCCAGCTTAATGCCACTCATGGTTAAGGGCTACATATTTTTTTTCGCAAGGACAAATAATTTCTCTGAATCAAGAATTGCACAAATTGGTTTTTTTTGAAGTCACTCTTAAGCCAAACGTTTGATCTCCGATGAGATAGACACCTTGGGTAAAGGTTACACAGTAAATTAGAAATTCAGATAACGAAAAACAAAGTTTTTCTGATAAAAGTTGACAAGGCTCAAGATCTGTTGGTCAAATACATTTTTATGCGCTCATGGTGAAAGCTAGGAAACATCTTCAGCTTTAATTTAAGTTTGCATAAAACTTTCTTTGTCAAGTATTGAAAGAGAGAGGCCCTTTTTGTATGTTGAAATCAAATTGATTGCATCATATGCAAAAATAATTCTCTGGCACTGAAAGTATTTATGCTCTCTTTAAGAATAAGTTTTATCATGAACTTCCGGGTGACTTTTTTTATGAGTGCGTCATTTGATTTTATCTCTTTCAAGATACTTGTAAGAAAAATATAGTCTTCTGAGAACATTCAAGGAGGAATGAACTGCTACAAGCCTGCATTACTGTTTCAGCAATCCAATGCCGTCGAGACCCAAATATGTACTGTATATATTTTAAAGCAGTAAAATCTGCAATATTCCCTCTACATAATAATTTAAACCATAAATTGCTCAAATTCCTGCACACAGTAATGTCAGTAGAAAAGCCAAATCAACCAACAGCTGTTGTCAATCAGTGAACAAGAAAAAAAACCATGAAAACGAAATATTTTTTTCCGTTCCTTTCCTCGCCCGAGGATTTCTACGACTCCGAGAAGCTCACTCACATTAGCGACAATTATGCAACAACACGCATTTGAAACCACCTCAAGGATCCGTGAAGAAAAAAAAAATTCGCCCGAGGGCTTCGCTTCCAAATCGTTTGACCTAATGAGTCTTGAATGAGCGGAGATGGCAGTGACCTAATGAACCGCTTCCTTAATCTTCTCGTGATTCTTCCCCGCGAGCGGAAATATGCAAATTCATCGCGTGGCTCAGGGGTTGATTGCTTTCCTCCACCGAAAATATATCCAACTGCAGTTGCATTCAAGAAATGTACAAATATACTGTATATATACATATAAATTTTTTATGCACAACCATCTATCAATGTTTCTCAAGAACCTGGAGACAGGATTCATCAGGAAATGCTCGCAATGCTTTCAACACCCATGAGAGGAAGAAAAATCGTTTAATAACTCGTACATATGGAAGCTCAACGTCTTGAATTACACGATTTCACACACATTTTCATTTTGGATAGATTCATAGAATTAAAGTCATACAAGGGAACCATTCTTTGATCGCAATTACGTTAAAGTATTGCAGCCCTGCAAAACCTTGATTTTTTGGAATGTCGAATTCGTATGAACTAAATCCGATGAGAAATAAAATTATAAAAATATGTAAAAATGTGGAAAAAATTAAATTCTAGTCAAAATGAAATATAAAAAATATTTTAAAAATGTCTCGTCAAAATTAATAATATGCGTCAAATTTAGAACAGGTATTCTTCGTGTGATGCATATTTGATTTTTTTGTCAGAATGTTTGCATATTTCCCTTAAAAATTGAAGTCGCGTCCAAAAATAGGCATTTTTCATTCGACGCGTAATTTAATTTTTTTCTCCGAATTTAGTCTATATTTCCCTAAATTCTTGATTTCGCAGATTTCATTGTTCATCAGATTTAGGCGACAAATCTCCGAAATTGCAGAAATCAGGGACGGAAACACCAGTGATTTTATCTGACTGAAATCTGATGAAAAATTGCGACCTTTTCTAGCACTTCAATCCTATGAAGAGAAGAAAAAACATTCTGCGATTCGCGAAACCTTTCATCCATTTCATTCATTCATTCTCCGCCTCGTGTCAGAACTGGGATTGTTGCTGCCACACACGATCAACTGAAGGAGACAGGGGAAAAAGAAAGACCTCAGAGCGATTCGATCTCATTTGCATCGTTTTCACATTTACTAAGAAGCCAACCTACACAAAAACACGAGTCGAAACCAGAAGCAGGGCGAAATACGAACAGATTATTGCGCAAGAACAGCGAACCGAGTGAATTCATTTCAAACGGACCTCGCCCCCCTGGGGGCATCGAATCAAAGACACATTGTGATCTTGTGAGAAGAAACGCACAAAAAAAAATATACAAAGAAAGGTCAACGTAAACTGCGATTACATCACGTGTCGAACAACATTTTAATCGTTGTTCCGCGTGGTTTCTTACTTTCCGGGTCGCGTTTTTCTACATATGTTGAGGCGAGAGAAGCAAAAAGTGCGGTCGGAATCCTAAATTACTGGAACAAGAATTCCATTTCTCAAATCAAAATGAAATTCGTGCATACAAAAAATTACCTGTCAATGCAGGTAGTTCTTGGATAAATACCAGCAGTTGACAATGATATTGTCGCAAACATTAATGGCAAGGAATAATTCGCTACGCTGAATTAACAAATTCAAAAATCAAAATTCTATGAAAAACTCGTCTTCATACATATTTGTGAAAACCAAGAAAAACTCCAGTTCGCATGCCTATTTCTCGAAACCTCCAAGGTTTTCATCATTGCCAAATTTCTGGAACCTCTATAAAACTGTTATTTATTCTTGAAGGATAGTTTCCTTTTTTCACACTCACACTTTTTTCATCATTCCATTTCAAGCTCTTGTACGCAATACTTCAGCAAACTTGCAACATTTGAACGTGTGTTTCTGAATTTGAATTACAGCAAGCTTATAATAGGGTGGCATCTCGCCCTTGTTGCAGTCTGGCCAAATTCCTTAGTTTCATTTATTTCATTCCTGAAACATTACCAACAGATAATTCAGACCAATTACCTTTCTGTCCCAATATAAGAGCTTTTCCATGATGGACCTCATACAGTAATTTGACATGTGAAGTTCAGAAAATTGTTATTAAAAATGTCCTGTATTTCACCAAAATTCATTTTACTTTATTTCACCTCACAAAGCGGAATCTGTTAAAATGTTGTCGATTTATTTCTGCAAATTTAGAATATGAGCAAGGCTTAAGAAGAAAACATCGATCATATGTTAAGCAATATTCAACTGAAAAGTGGCAAAGATGGGGATTTTATAATGAAAAAAAAACCCAAACTAACATTGCTTCTGAAATATGCACTGAACCCTTAGAAGAAGCATCCGCCAAGTTTACCAACGAAAAATCAATGTTTGAGGACAATTTTACGGAAAGCCACTAAGATAAAAATCAACGATTTAATGGTCAAAATTTTTGTCAAGCCTCTCAAAATCAGAAAATGATTGATAATTTTCAAACATCACCAAATCCTGCGTGGAAATCTTGTGACAAACCTTATTCTTCCCCATTTCACCAAAAAAAGAGTTAGTGTTCTCCTTCTAATGAGACTGTGGAAAGTCTCAATCCGGAAAATTTTAGGCATTTTTGCGAATTCGCGAGTGAAATTTTAGCTCGTGATTTTTTGGTTCTTGTCAATATATCGAACATATATTCCAAAGGTCTTGTAATTTATTCAGATCCTTCAACGTAATCCAATCAACTTCACTGATATAAAGTTACAATTTACTCAACACATCTATAAACAAAAATATACCAGCCGAAAGAAACCAGACGCAACCGAATATTCGCATGCAATCGTTACCACCAAACAAATTAATTTTTATTTATTCACTGGAACCAGTGTTGAAAAATGCTATATACTCCTCAATTATAAGAAAAAGAATGAATAAAGAAAAAAAACAGAGCACCAGTGGGGAAATTAAGGCCAAGAAAAGAAAGCTCTGTTCGTTACGGATTTTAAGCTCCAGATCTCGGCTATATGACCTTCTGCATTCTCACCCAAGAAACTTTTGCAATTTTCGACATAAGGCACCTCAAGAAAGTGTAGAAAGAACAAAACTTTTTTTTTCCTCTCAACACAGGACCTTGTCTCCATTTTTTCGTTTTCTTTTGTGAGTGTGATTGATGGACGCCACAGTGTTCTGTCCGCAAGGCTCCGGATGGATCCGGGCAATTAACTTTTAATTACCCGAATCGGTCTCTATTACGACCGAGAGACTAAACAAAAGAAAAATCTCATACGAATGCGAAAAGCTATTCGTGAAGTCCCGTGAAAGTACCACGCCTTGCTCGGTACCTATTTTCCAGTTCTTTGTGTACTCAAGTTAGGATCATTAAAAACAAGTAGAGCCGAATAACACGACTTGAGTGAATTAGGCGCTTATGTTTCTTCGCAAATTATTATTTTTTCTCATTTCTATACCTCGAAGAATGCAAATTTTTCTTCGCCTTTATTGGACACTTCAGAGAAGACTCCATGTTCACATTTTATTTTATGTCATACAGCTGTTGACTTGGAATAAGGATTCAGTTAATTTCTCAGACTATTTTTCCAATAATTGCAATCCCGATTAGACAGCCAATCGTTTCTCAATTTAAACCCCGGTAGGCCTGCTTATGAAGCATCATTACGACAGAAACTGTGTTATTTTCACGTGAATCGTCAAACAAGATTTCAAATTTCTCAAGAATGGCTTCGACCACATGAAACATGCAAAAATGGAAGGAAAACACTACAGTCCACCCCTGTCTAACGTACTTGATTCCTGCAATATTTTAAGTAGGATAGACGAAAAGTACGTTGGACAAATTCGCTTTCCCTACAGGTTAACATGTTGAAAATTTTAATTTGACTCAAGTTCCGTTAGATGGACTTGGTACTTTAGACGGGGTTTGACTGCATATTCATGCGGTGATTGCTTTCATTTCAACTCCGCCTTTTTCCATTCCACTTCAACCTCAGAATGACTGAATTAAAACAATAAATTCAACAGGTATTTCCTTATTCAGTTCAAGAATCCAACAAGGCAACAACAACAACAACAAAAAGTCACGGAATTTGTCGAAATTACGAGAGTTATTTTATAAGTTCCGTGAGTTTATTTCATGTCATCCCGGGAGAAACTGTGAACAGTTGACGTTTAAAATAGTTATATATTCGATTCCTTCGAAGCTTCTGGCGTTTGTGATTCCAGCTTTAAATGCTTTGGGATTGAGAAACGATTGCCGGATAATAAAAAACGTACGTGTGCAAGTATTTCGATAGACTTTCTCATCGTACGAAACAATCCGTTTCTCGACAGAAGTTTTCCTCTTTTATTTACTGCTCGATAAACTACGTGGCTGTGAAAAAAATATTCAAATGTGGCTGACGTGAAGGAATCTTGGGATATGTCACAACAAAGTTACCACAGGAATGATTCCACAACTGCGTGATGATATTCTCAGTCTCGAGGAATTTTAGGGAAAGTCGATCACAAGCGTTTCTCAATAATGCGTGTGCAATCGCTGAATAGTTTTTTTATTCATGGATGGAAGCATAAAAATTGAGTTACGTTACTTTGATGTGATACGAATTGTAGGGAAATAAAGAAATTGAACCACGCGATGACTATCATTACTTTTTCCATAAAAATGACGAATTGTTTTGAATATAAAGGTACCTGGCAATCAGAATGTTTTTCAAATTTTACATTTGACTCCATAGTCATCGGAAGTTACATTTAAATGTAGAGTTGCATGAAAAAATGCCCCATTGTCGATTTTTCTACATTATTAATTTCAGAAAGGAATTAATTTTAAAGCTTTTCAAAGTTCAATCACCACTAAATTCTTTCGCGCTAAATTTAAAAATTTGAGGATACCGAAAAGGAACACTTTCGAGACACGAAAAACATCGTGAAGGTAAAAATCCTTCATTGGGATTATAGAACACAAAATTATTACAATGCTTGATAAACTGTACTCTCCATAACCGCGGAGTAAAAAATTGGAACTGACTTCGTTGATGTTTCGAAAGAATTTGTATTCTGCAAAAATACATCAACGGAGCATTCAAGACACAAAATTCAAACTGGCCGGCGATTGCGTGTGGAAAAAAATCAAGCCATTTTTCCGAAAATTTTGTGCATTCAAAAAAAAGTCAAGTAATTTCGTTTAGAAGAAAGTGAACCATCTAAATTCATGTACAAGATTTTCATTTATTTTGTGCTTGCGTGCCAAGAATGACAGTTGAATTCTCAGTGCATTCAGAAGTCCTGCAAAAATGAGCTTGTTTTCGAAATGAGTTCTGAATTACTTGTGGGGGAAAAACTTCACGTAAAAAGTCCACAATTTGACTCATAATATCGTGTTCATTTAAGAGCAATAGGAATAAAATTTGAGGTCGAATAGGCATCGAAAATACCAATATAATAAAAAATAATAATTCAACGTTCTTCGGGCCACACTTTTTGCGATCGACGCGACCAATTTTAAAATTTTAATAAGCGCCCGAAGAGTTTCTTACATTCCATTCCAATATNTAAATTCATGTACAAGATTTTCATTTATTTTGTGCTTGCGTGCCAAGAATGACAGTTGAATTCTCAGTGCATTCAGAAGTCCTGCAAAAATGAGCTTGTTTTCGAAATGAGTTCTGAATTACTTGTGGGGGAAAAACTTCACGTAAAAAGTCCACAATTTGACTCATAATATCGTGTTCATTTAAGAGCAATAGGAATACAATTTGAGGTCGAATAGGCATCGAAAATACCAATATAATAAAAAATAATAATTCAACGTTCTTCGGGCCACACTTTTTGCGATCGACGCGACCAATTTTAAAATTTTAATAAGCGCCCGAAGAGTTTCTTACATTCCATTCCAATATGGTAGATCCTTGAAGAAGGTAATGTCCTGAAAAATAGAGCCGACGGCAATTTTTTCTGCACTAATCACACTTGGACTTATACATATTCCCTCCCCCGTCAATAACAAGTGGGAGAAAATCGACGCAGAGACCTTGGCCAGAATTAATAGGAAAACATGCAGCAAACACGTGTTGCTGGGGTTCGTATTTCCAGTCGGATTGGACGACTCAAACAACAGGTAGAGAGGCTCGAGTCACGATCGGGAATTGAAAATCTTTTTCCCTTCCACTTGACCCGAGAAAATATATAAAAAAAAGGGGGGGAGGGCGTCAGACAAGGTCAAGCACGACTCGCAACGTCACGGCAATCAAGATCCGATTCTCATCCCAGCACCAGCAAGGAATCCACTGCATTTTTTCAACGTGATATTAAAATGGAATGAAATGAAAAAAAATGAATAAACCGTGTCGACGGCTTCTCTACACTGCTGCATAGCGAGTGACACTTGAATTAATCTCCATCCTCGCGAGTCTCACACGCTTTGAAAAACATAAGCCCTTCGGCCACGCGTTCGAAAATTCATTATTCAATGGAAGCGTGATTCAATTTAAAGCCTTGAAACGCTTCGCATTAGGCAACAAACGTGTGCTTAATGCGGAAAAAACATGGATGGATTTTTTTCTTCTTCGCATATACCAGAGCAGGGACACACTCAAGTATGTTTAAAAATGGCTCCTGTCCATACAATAAATATTGGGGACAAAAGGCCTCAATATAATTCAATGTGGAGTATTTAATTAATAAACAATAAAACAAGTTGATCAGTCAAGGACAGGAATTCCATTTAGGAATTCCTAGGTTCACAGGATAAATTGTATTTCACACAAGTATAAACGAATAAACGACTCAATGAGCTTGACTTGCACAAATAAGCTTGAGAATAACTTGAATAACGCAGTTGAACTGAACTGATGATGATATTAAGAGAAGCAATTCGACAAATAATATGTAACCTTCGATAGGTTTTACTTTATACAATTGAAGCAAGAAAGCTAACTTCAAATATGCTGGCACTGCAAGTTTGAGGAGGGTGGAAATACTTTTTATTTCTAAGAATCGCGAATACTACAGCATATTAATTTACACGGTGTGCATCTCCAATAATAAAAGAACTGAAATAAAAACCTAAGCCTGCAATATGCGTAGAACAAAAAAAAAACTTCGCGAGAATAATTCAAATAGATTTGCTTAATCCCCAGAAAAATAACTTTAAAAGGAATTAAAATAAACTCGTTCGCGTCCACAAAATCGAGTGTGAGAGAAAATCAGTGCCAGCAATAATTTTATACAGTATTTCTACTGAAAATTGAACGTGAAAAAAAGAATGCCCATCAGACAACCAGAAAAAAGTTGCTTATTACAAAAATAAAGTGCTATACAAAACTGATTGCTTGCAAGTCATTCGAAGGCGAGTGTAACAAGGACACACTTCCGAAGAATACCTTCCACCTTTCGAAGGAGAGACAACTTCATCCGCGGGGTTTTTGTATTTACAGTATTTATTTGAATAAAAAGTATACAGTTAGTGAAATCACTTGAAAGAGAAACAATCAAGTGTGACGTCATTCGGAGTCAAACACAAGCAATCTCAATTGAAAGTTTAATTTTTTATGCAGGATCCAAAATCGTTCGGGAGATCCCCCAACTTCATCATTTACCGACTTTGTTCTAAGGTGCAAAATTATTTCAATAATCTAACTAACTTTTCATCGATGCCTCCGTTATTTTAGATTTTAAAAAGATAGTGCGGCAGAAATATTATTTTTATATTCTGAGGAAATCACGGGTATGAATGACTTTAAAAAGAAGTGGTAAAATACTGTACACTAAAGATAGTCATTCTAACAATGTATTTAATTTTAAATTGTAAAAAATTAGTATTACAAGATTATTTCGAAAAAAGAATGAATAGCACTATAAGCACAGCATCATGTTCGTGTGAAGAACAAAGTTTCTCGTTTGCGTGAAAAAAATTCTTTCGTGATACAAGTACAAGAGTAATAATTGCATTTACTCTTTCAAGAATATCAGGTGCAATACTCTACATCAGAGAGGTGCATTCAAGAATTTCAACTTCATTTTCATCACAGCGAATTAAAAACGATGGCAAGTCTGGAATCATCAGTTGCAGAAATAGTTCACGGCATTCGTTACCTATTCATTACAAAACTTTCAGTTCTAAAAATGTTTAAATCTAAAAATGTTCCACTCTACATAGAATATTTTCAACCCAAAGATATACGTAACAATTATATATTCCTACCAATACGAGGAAATCTCGTTTCAATAAACTCTCATTTCGAATGTCTCGTTCAATACTAACTATGCTCATATATCAGCCCCTCCCAAAAATCCTCGTTCACCGCAGAAAAAAAAAACAACCTATAAATACACACTGTACTCGCAAAACACCATCCATATTAAGCATTCACTCAGCAAAATAGCAACAGGGAACGAACTCCAAAAAAAAAAAATAAGATACGCAGCCCAAAAAATAAATAAAAACAGCGTGTCGTTCAATCACCATCAATCGACACAAGTGTCGAGGGTAACTCGACCCCGTTCGCATCACTCTCGTGATTGATGCGGAACCCAGAACCAGAAAAAAACCCAACAAATATACCAGAAAAAAACATAATCTTCGCCAAAAGATAACAAGAAAAAACGTAGAAGAAAGATCAGCACACTCATCCGCAGTCCTACATTACTGTACCAAAAATAAGCTCAGAAAACAACGTTATTTTTTCCTGATGAAGATTGTTTTCAGGCTGATCAGCACGTAAAAATCCTGCGGCGGATCGAGCAAAAAACAATTGCTGACTTATTTGCACGTGATTCGTCTTTGACGGTTTTCCGTCTGAGGGTAATCTCAGTGAATTAGTGGCACAAAAAAAATGGAAACGCTGAACAGATCAGGGAGTAATCAAATAACAAAACAAGTAAAATTAATCTTCTCAGGAACATCACGAAGGATTCCGGAAGCGGATGAAGCGTGTAACTCAATCTCAGCTTTTGCGGGATGACATGACTTGCAAAAAATTGTCTCCCCTTCCACTTCGCGGGAAACGTTCTCATTTCGTATTCCCACAAAGGATAATTTATCAACCAAGCGAAAAACTATCCTCGCTACATATCATAGTTTAATTTGCCGCAAATAAAAAATATTATTCCTTAAGTGCCTTCAGCTTTTGAAAATATGCGTAGTTTCGCAAATTAACTGATCTGCGGCATGAAAATCAGAGATGTATCAAAAATGTTCAAGAAGAAGCGGAACTTGGCTTTTTAACATCATTATCATGCAATCCATAAAACCCAGAAATAATCAAGATAAGCACAGTAATATCCTGGAAATGCTTGGCCTCGATCATTCTAAAACCTGCCTATTATGTCAAATTTTTGCTTAGTTCCTGGCCATGTCTCTTTGGTGTGCATGGATACAGTATTTGAAGCACACACAAAAAATAAAAAAAATTCGGTCCAAACGAAATATGATTCTCAGTACAGCAGGTCAAAATAATAGTCGAGAAATTCTTTCCGGCATCAATCCAGTTTAAATAAAGGGCATTATTTTTGCATATTAGATATTTTGTTCAACAATTGCGAAAGAATTCGATTTTCAAGTATCTAAAATTTTTGAGCATGTTTCATGCTTGGATATGCATGTTTGGTCAAATTCAGCAAAAATTAATTTAAGGTAGCTCGTGGCATTTGAGTAAATATCGCACTTCCATGTCTCACTCAATTTGCAATATGCTGGTTTCACGAAGTCAAAAACTCCAGAAACCAGGTTTCAAGAATCACTCTAATTAGATCTTTTTAAGGTTTCACTTTACATTGACTGACTCAGGAAAATTGAAGCCTTATTTACAACTGCGACCACGAGTGACATCTACCCACACAAAATAAACTGCGTGATTTTGGTGGACAGACGCGATAGAAAAATTCATCAAATGGATCCGCCATTTCTCACAGCACAGAGACGTTTTGTTCTTTGAGGTTCTCGCCATATGAAAAAAAGAGACAGAACTATCAACAACTGTCACGTCTTTCCGAAAATGAATATACAGTACAGTACTTCAGGTATAATTCCATTTTCAAAGCAAGTAAGATAAAAAATAAATAAAACAAAAGAGGATTTCTCGAAGGGTTCAAGAACATTCCAGAATGATAATAATTCCCGGACACAAACGTCATCATCAATCTTGTGCGCGGACGTTCTCGCACTTACGAGTGTATTTTCTCAGAAGACGAAGAAGAAGAATCGCAAAACACATTCTTTGCCTGACCACAGAGGAAAAACAATCCGGAAAAGGGATTTTCTTCCATGCTTGACCCAAGCAAGAAATAATAATAATAACATTCAAAAATCCCAACGCCTGTAACGATTAAAAATGAATCATCTTCGACCTCCCGACAGAAGTTTGGGTTCCCTGAGAATGAACAGGAGGAATCTTGACCTCTGCAATGATGAAGGGATGAGAGAACCCGGCAAAACCCCACTTCATTTCGTCTTCACGGGTCTCTTGGGCCTGGGGTCGGCTTTTCAGTCAACATCATCTCTTCTCACTCACGCATCTTCGCAAGCTTAACTCGACAGGCTTCTCGAAAGTTCCTCAACGATTTAAACCCAGCCCGTTATTCCATTTTAAATAAATGAATAAATCCCCTGCAATCAAACATAATTGTGAAGGTTTCTTTAATAGAAGCGCGTTACAGATTAAAAACGTCGTGCCGGGATAAATGTGCTCAAATCAGCTCAAAACATGTCGAAAATGCTACCAGAAATGTGGTAAATAGTTACTTCTCAAGGGTCTTCAATCAATCCAAGACCAGCTGGAAATCTTGGGATTTTGGAAGTACAGCATCCACAGAATATTCCATAAGTTTTCAGAAAAAATTGAACCAAATCCAGACCAGATCACCTTTTAAGCACACACTAAAACACGACAGAGAATTATTGAAGGATGATTTCTCGGTTCTTGTAGAAATTCTCAGAGTATTAAATTACCATATAAGTTCACATCCAATAAAATAAATGAGTGAGGGATTTTAATATATTTTATAAATTCTTGCAGTAGTGCAGGGTATTTTCTTTCTAACAAAAAGAAAATACCATTGATGACAACTGTAGAATAGGGCAAATACTTAACCCAACTTAAAGCATAAAGGGTTCAGCCTGCTCCCACATGATTGAGAATTCAGTCAGGAAAGAAATACTTTATTTATTTATCAAAATTTAAAGTGAATCAAATTGAATCACCTCTACACGGCTGTATCTCAACTTCTATGCATTTCGAAGGCCAAAAAAAGCTCAAAACTAACAGACGTGACCTAATATCCCTCAACAAAATGTCCGAAGAAATTCCGAGATGTTCCACGAGAAACACACTAAATTCCTCGACAAGAAATACAAGCAAAAATTCCACAGGATCAACAAATTTGACAACGAATCACAGCCAAAAAACCAAAAACAAAAAAGCCGTGACCTGAGTAAACGATCCGTGAAAGACCCACAAAGAAAACGGATATTTTCTTTCCTTCGAGACAAAAGTAATTGGCTGAGAATTCAATCACGATCAACTCGGGGAAAATAGTTCAAACATGCAAAGAGGAAAAAGCAGGAATTAAAGAGCCCAAAAAGCGAGAGAATGAAGAAAACTTGATAGAAGAAGAGACAATGCCCCATGGAGTTATTTTTGCGGTCAAAAGATTTTGTACCTGGGGCTCTCGTGTCAGATTGAACACAGGCGGGGCTTCCCACAAACTTATCTTTCATGAATATTATAACTTGATTATCTTCTACATATTCCAGAATATAAATATTGTAAATCCTTACCGGGGTTGTCAATAAATTTCAAACTACTGTATACTACTGCATAAGGTGCATTTCTTCAAGTCAAACTCCAAAAAGTACCAGCAACAAAAATCGGCTGATCAATCGAGAAAGTTGAAATTGGCGATCTTTTGGTCCTTGAACTGCTTCCTGAATGCTGAGTGAGTTGGCAGGATGCTCAACTTATTGAGGCTGAGGGTTCATTTGCCCAATTATAATCACTCACACTTATTAAAGATCATCCAATTAAATTTTCAGAGCTTTTCTCTT
>CAJPEX010002617.1:19791-37133 GCA_905338405.1 Notodromas monacha
ATTAAAAAATAAACTAATAAAAAAATGAGGAAAAAAGCGTGACTGCGGTCCCAAAACCGAATCACGCCACGGACCACGACTTCATTACCCTCTGAAATTGTCTCCCCCTCTTTACCCGATTTCGTGCATTCACTCTGGGGGGTTTCACGCAAATGTATCATAGCAAAACGATTAGTTTGGGAAACAAATATTCCAAGTATGGTATGGCTGAGATTAAGTCTATTTCAGTCGTGTTCCCCAAGGGGCCGTGGTCCGCGGACCCGGCGCCGGTCCGCAGACGTTATTTTCTGGTCCGCGGGAAATTTTCTTCAGCCCAATAAATTTTTGACAAATAGCGCCGAGGTCTGTTATCTTTCTCTGAAATTTTGGTGAGACAATGTCAGTTGAAATTCTCTGATGAAAAATAAAAGTTGGCCTTACTCCTAATAAAACTCAAGACAAATTTTCACCTGCTGAAATTATTCATTTCAATTTTTAATTCTGAGAAGCCTTTTTTCAAGCCCGCCTTTTTAATTTTTAAAGAAATTTCACTACAGCTGAGACATTGCTTAACTTAATTTTGCAAAAAAGCAGATGCCCTAAAGTCTTTTGAACTAAAAATTTTCAACTGCTGATATTAATTTTTTTCAATTTTTCATTCTGAGATACCTTTTTTCAAGCCCACATTTTTTTCATTTTTAAAGGCATTCCACTACAGCTGAGTCATTAGTTAACTTAATTTTTGCAAGAAAAATCAGAAGCTTTTTTAACACATGCCCTAAAATATTTCAAAAGAAACTTTTTCGAGTATGTAAAAATTTTATGAAGCTTTGCCAGTACTCAGGAAATTGTTTGGAAATTACCCATTCTGCAATACATTTTTCGGAAATTTGAAGGCCTGTGAAAAGCACTCATGGAAATTTCCCGGTCCTTCGACTCATAATAAAAATGGTAACACCGGTCCAGCCAGCGGAATTGAGAAGTTCGGCAGAACTCGCATCAGACTACGGCATTTTAAAGCAGTACTCGTCAATTTCCGTGAAACATAATTTATTTTTATCATTGGCTATACGCATAACACAGCTCAAGAATGCCCGGAATGAACTCGGCATCTGAACAGGTGAATCTGATAAATATAAATAAATTATAAATGTATCCCGACAACCATGAACAACTTGTAAACCATTTAAACACACTCGCAGCAACAAGTATAAATGACGACGAGGAAACATGACACAGAAACCAACAAGCCATCTGCAGTTCTTCATTTACCGACTGAAACACAGTCAATGATCGAGCTCAACATGCTTCTGCAGGCATATGATAGTTTTTCAAGTACTAGTATCAAAAAAACCACGACGATAAACAAGTGCAGACTAAACGCTGTCAAGATTAAGAGGTTAAAGACCTCGGTTTTTATTTCGCATTCCAGTTGAAAAAAAAATTCAAAATTTTCTCAACATTTCTGCCTGAATTAACACTGAGAGATTCAACAAAAACCATCACAAAACGATGTTAATTTGATAAACCCCTTCGAAAAATGCCAGACCCCTCATCACAGCCTAAAATTAGCCCATATCATTACAATTCCCTTGATAAACTTTTTTTTAAACCCCGGCATATCCAAAAAAATGAAATTCAACTATGAATTCAGCGCACGGAAGATTGCAACTTTCCATAAGACAAGAAGTAGATGCAAAAACATAAATTTCAACTGCATATACTCCAGTTCTCTAGAAAAAAATTCCGAATTGTTGCTTGAATGAATACTGAAATACAGCATTCAATTAGAAAAGCCATCACTGAAGAACTTCAGTTTTAAACCAAAGAACGAGGCATCAATTTATTGAAGCCTTCGCAAAAACCCAGAAGCCCCGAAGCTTCAAATTAGCTTTGATCATTATAATCAATACTAAACAGAAGCTTTTTTTTTTTGCGCCCAAATATGCACAAAAAACGGCACTCTAGGCTTGCATTTACCGTATGAAGGATTGAAGATTTCAAAGCAACAAATATTACTGTATATGCAAAAACCTAAGTTTTAACGGGATATTCCAAAATGTTTTCCACATTTACGCCTGAATTAACGCTGAAATATACAATAGAAAGCCCATCACAGAGAAAATGCGGTTTTTAATTGAAAAAATGGCACATTAGCCTAATGAACTCTCTCGAGAAATCCCAGACACCATTAACTTAAAAGTAGCCTTAATCATTATAATCAACACCATACAGCTCTTTATTTTTTTTTACACCGAAAATATACGCAAAAAATTGGAAATTTGGCCTTGAATTTAAAGTAAAAAGATTGCAACTTCTCATGACACAGGATGTACTGTACTGTATATACAAAAACTCGCGGAAAAATGAATTCAGACCTAAATTCCGAGTACTAAAAAATATCAATATTTTTCGAACACGTATCTCAATTTTATTGACCTTTAAAGGCGTCCCCTTACCTCTAAAAAAAAAAAAATAATAATACCAGCCTCACCCTCAAGTCCAGACTGTAAAAATGGCACGAGATTTCATATTAAAAAAAACTAACCAATTAAAAATGAACAAAGAAAAAGGCACACGTATGTGTCATCCATCGGATTCAGCGAGAAAATTCTTGAACCAGAACTCGCCTCTCTTCCGTGTCGAACACGTCAAAAAACCCAGAGGGATAGCAACGACCAGCTGATGAAAAAATACACCTTCTTCACGGTCATGCCACCATCAGGCAAGCACGGAACAAAGTCAAAGACACTCTTCGTGATGAAAGCAACGAAAAAAAAAAAAAACAAGGAAGAAGTTTCAAAAAACATTCCTATACTCACCGCCGAAAGAATGGAACACCATCAAGCAAAAATATAATTTCCATGAAGCGATTCAAGCATGAGTGCATGAGATTATTTCGAAAAGATCACCTAAATTTATTCGAATACAAATCTTCGTATGATGAATCCTTATGATGAATTTAAAGCCACGGATAAAAAAAACCCCATGCATCATTTCAGAGCAACTGTTTTTTTTTTCTTCAAAAACACAGCCAATCATCAACATTCCAAGTGCACAACAAGCAAACAATATTGATTAACCTATAGTCATTCCGAATAAAAGACTGAAATTACTCTCATCAACTTTCGAAATTTAAATGAAGGAATACAATTTATGCTTATGAGGATTGAATATACCAAGGCCTTGGGCTAAACGGGCTTTTTTTCAAGGGGAAGCGAAACCGTTCCACACAACGGAAAAATTGGCGCACAAGCAGAAACCCGAATCCCCACTTGACTCAACAAAGAATGATGCGAGCGAGAAGAAAGAAAGAAAAAAAAAAACATTAAAAATACAAAAGGCAAGGAATAACAGGTGCGCTGACAGGGAAAAATAAAGAGGGGATTTAAGTTTCTGAGGATAAAGGGCATCCACAGAAGAAAAAAGAAGAAGACGAGACTGACACAGATGAACAAACAAGGAAAATAAGCTCTGGAGAACCGTTGACTTCGCCCAGTCATTCAATGGCTCATGGCAGCTGTTCTGTTCCGTTTCAACCTCTCATTCCTGCATTGAACATTTTTTTCAAATGTTCCAATCGTTAAGTTTCACCGGAAGTGAAGCGTTTTTTTTTTAAATTATTTTATAAGCAGGGATTTCAGAAAAATTGACCCGGGTGATTTGCAATTCTTGCATTTTTGATAAATTCGGTTTACGAGAAACTAAAATGACAAAAATTATAATTTCTTCATCCAAGTGAGTTCATCAGGTCCAACCAAATGCAATTCAATATATAACACGACCAAAATCACAATCCGCGAATTTCCGAGAGAAATCTGGGGAGGCTTTACCAATTCTCTTAAATTCCAAGTTGAATAACGCCAGTCAAATTTCCTGTGCTTTGCACAACCAAATTTTTTTCGAATTCACGAATTCATCGATTATGTATACGTAAGAGGCATTTCTAGAGTGATAATATCGTGAGAATCAGACGCATGGATTCACTCATCAGTTTAATCTCTACAAATACCCTGGAAAATAAATCCGAATTGCTGTACATAACTTGAAGTGTTTTCGGTCTGCAAACACGTCTCCAAACTGAATCCTCTGGCATTCAGACTCACGCAATTCACCTTGAAATCTCAAGACGCACCCCAAGGCAAAATTCGAATAAAAACAATTCCAAACCAAACAAATGCGAGTAAATGTGGCACGAATCCTTCTCAAACAAAACTCCTTAATTTGATCTGCAAACGTGCCTTCAAGTGACAAATCTCGTATTCAGTTCAAGATTCCCCTTTTTAATCTCGTGACACAGCTCGGTAAAAAGCTGTAATAAAAGCTGAAAATTTTCAAAAAACCACACGCCAAACATCATAAAAGTGGGAAAAAGCATGATACAGTATGTGTAACCTTCTGGAACAAAGCTATTCAGTCCTTGCCAGAAAATAAAACTGAGGTTGTTCTATAACCAATTTTCCCCAATTGATGGTCTGCAGACTACTGGCATGAGTTTGCAGAAGTTTTTTTGCTAGCCCGCCTTCTTCAGCATAATAAAAAATTTTAATAACAGCAATGAAGTCCATTATTTTGTTGGAAATTTTGGGAATAAAATGGCAATTGAAATTATCTTATGAAAAATAAAACCTTTTTTCTTCTCCTAATAACGCTACAGACAAATGTTCACAAGCTAAAAATCAATAATTTTGATTTTTTTTCCATTTGGAGGAACCTTTCTTCAAACCCACCTTTCTAACTTTTTGAAGGCATTCCACTATATTGCTGCTTCATTGGTTCATAACCCTTGGGTGGTGGCAGTTAAAATTTCCAGTGCATGGCAGTCCCGAGAAATTTTTGAACAATTGTGAGTTTTGGTTTGACTGAAGGTCACCAAAATGCAGCTTTGGCTAAGTGGCCAAAGTTTGGAAAAATCCTAGAGACCAAAAACCATTGTCTTCAAAATTCCTTATATGCTAATCCTATGGCTGGAATGCAGAAAAAAAATGCCACTGGGCAGTAGATAATTTTTTCTCTTGAAAAATTTTATGCAGGAATGAAAAAAAAACAAACAAAGAAACTGGGATATTTCCCAAACTTTGTCTCTTGGGATCATGCAAGGCATTTCCTTTTTCTCCATTTCCCTGTGGCACAAAATTGTGAAAATGAATCCCAGCAGCACTGCTCAAAGGTTATAAAAATTCTCTTTCAAAAATTCAAAACTGTTTTTGAATGCTTGCCCCTAAGACTTTCTAAAATTCTAATGAAACTTTTTGAATATTCAAATTTTGTATGAAAATTTGCTGGGTCCAAAAATACTTTTTTTTGTGGAAAATTTACGTGATGTCGAGAGAATTTTTTGCTGTTGAAAATGTGCTGGTCCTCAGGCATAACAAAAGTTTGGAGAACACTGTTCTATTTAAAATTTGTACATGCACACACACACACACACACACACACACACACACACACACACAATTCCCCATTTTTTTTCCTACCCCGAGCAGCCAAAGAAATGGATAAAGGTGAAAGAGAGAGAGAGAAAAGATATGATGGCAGTTTCAACCGAGAAAAGGTCAACGGCCGACTGACCAAACGAACGAACGAACGAAAGAACGCAAACTCGTGTGTGTGTTAAAGTGCAGCAGTGACCTTATTCAAAACCGGGATTACAAAACAGCAAGGCTTTAGAAAACTTTTCCAATTTAGCACTGTATAGTACAGTACAGTAAAACAAAATTTAGAGAGCCAAGTAATTCCTTTTTATTTACAAGTGTGAACTCCGTTTCTCATTTATTCTGAGACAGCTTTTGAAAAAAACGGGCATTCAAACAAGAGAAAAAAACAGCGTGAATACTTTGAAAAGGCATTGATTAATAAGCCTTCAAAAGTTATTGCTTCCGGTTGGAAAGATGCGAAGCTTTTTTATTTCCGGTTCTTCACTTCCGAAAAGATGACGCGGGGGTCAATTGTTCATTTTCGTTCACAAGGAAGTTTATCGCAAAATACCGGATACAATGAAGCCTTGATTCGACTTCGGGACACTTAAAACTGAAGAAAAAATGCCCTGACATCCGGAAAAAGTTTTTAGCTACAGAAAATTGCCAAACAGTTCTAGGAAAATTTGAGAAGTTTCATTTTTCGAAAATTCGACACCTTCCGAACAAATTCAGCTATTTCTTCGAACAAAAAATGCAATATATATCTTACTATGAATTTCTTCTGATAAATACGTAATCAATGACAAAATAACATATTGCTTCTGCTCTTGTTGATGTTTTTCCCATCAACTGCGTGAAGTTTGCATTAAGAATTTGCGTTTCTTTCTGTTTTTTTGCGCTACTTTTCATGCCAAATTAGAAGATTAGGTCTGATTTCTTTCTGCAAAATGATCGTCGGCAAGTTGAAATTTTTTCAATTCTTTGAGATCTTTTCCTTTTCTGACAAAACATTGCGTTCACATTTCGTGACTCTATACTGTAATCGATTGATTTTTCATATTTGGAAGCTTTCTTGTGAGAAATATTACACTGCCATGCTTTTTTATTTGTGTCAATAAAAATTGTGAGATCATTGAGATTACTGTAAATAATTGTGCGATAAATATTTCCGAGGACAAACACAGGGCAACTATGAACGAAAATATTTATTCAAAAATTTTCGCAAGTCAGAGTAATTTAGTGACACGTTAACTGAAAAATTCCCATCAATTTAAGCTCAAGAGTTTCTTTGTTGGTTCAGGAAGTTTCGTACACTAATTGGCGTTCATTACGCAAAAATTTATGAATCCCACAAATTAAGAAAATCAACTTATCCCTGCTGATTCGGTCCTATAATCCTGGGTATAAATTTCCACGTCTCAAACTTGACACCATTTATAATCTTATCCAAAAACATTTCCGCGTGTTTCTTGACATCGGTTAACGTAATATCGTTTTCTTTTTGCGTGCAAACATTTTTAGTGGTCAGTGTTAAAAGAGAACTCCGGTTTCGTTTCCCCCAGGCGAAAATTTCACCCGAGGACCCGATTTTGCAATTTATCCGCAGTCACGAACGCGTAAGGAGACTTTAAATAGGAGCAAATTCCTGGTTGGGAACCCTCCTCGAGGGCGAAATGCTCGATTTCCGGGCTTGTACAAAATTACCAAAAAAAAAGGAAATATACAACATACAGATAAAAGAAACCAAGGGAAAGGGGAAAGAAAATTTCTGCCCGTCGTCTCGTCTCGTCTCGTCCGCGAACAACGGCGAAATCGTGGGCGAAGCTGATGACGGAAAAAACACTCAACCTTGCGTCACGTTTATTCCAGCAGCAGCAGCAGCAGGAGCAGCTCGGGATAAGAACTGCGATTACCGAAATTATTACCCCGGTGCAAAAAAAAAAAAATATATATATATATATATATGAAAAATAAATAAAGGAGGAGGAAGAAGAAGAAGACGAAGGAGCCCCCGTGTGTGTCGAATCACGCGACGAGATGACGATCCACGTTGGGTTGGGTCTCTCTCTCTCTCTCAATATCTTCCTCTTTTTTCTTTAGCTTGCTTTCTTTATTTTTATTCGTCTGTTATACATAAATATATATACTTTTTTCTCCCTGTGCCCGCAATTGGCACCGACATGCGCTGATCTCGGCGACCTGACCTGAGTTGCGATACTCCGGTTTTGCCTCGTTATACACACACACACACAAAATGCTCCACGCGAGCGTCTGACATATTCTATATAAATGAGTCAGGAGTGAGTTCAGGCAGACAGATTTCGAGACAAATCCGAATCGATGCTAAGATTCATTTTATAAATCCTCCAATGGATGGTCAAAAAATACAGTAAATTCACGACATTATAAAGACCGCCCTTTTTCCATTATAATAACGGCGCCTGAAAAATCACTTGCGTAATTTAAATTTGAAAGTTGTGCAAAGGTTCAAGAGATTCAATCTCTCCTCATTCAGAGGGAAATCCATCCTCCTAAAAGCATGTAAAGAAGATTCTCGTTATAGGAAATTATCGCTTACGACGAATTTGATTTTTCGACCCGTGACATATGAGTCATAAAATTATTTCAATTCATTCTTGCAGAATTTTTCGTTTATAAGAAAGATTTCTCAAGGTCCCAAGCGATCAACCGTTGTATCGAGATTCTACGCCACTGTTACGATTCTCTTCGTAGCAATTACTGTCTACAAAAAATATGATTTTTTGGTCTCTGTAAAATAGCCAAAATACAGTACAGTATTTTTAATTTATTCCCTTTAACGAATTTTTGTCCATAACAAAGCTTTTTTACGGTCCCAAACGCTTCGTTGTAAAGAGATTCTGCAATATAAACGTCGTGAAAATGCCTGGCTGATCCCAGGCACCGAAAAAATGTTTTTGTTGCAAAATGCATAGCGATTTATGATGTGGGATGAATCATCCCCTTCGAAATGCCATTCTTTATTAAGATATGCAAGTAAATTATTATTTCTTCAACCGTAAAAAGGAAAACATCGTAAATTTACCCAGAAGCAACGAAGAAACTTACAGTAAAACACAATCAAGTTGATCAAAAAATGTTGCAAGCCACCAGAAAAAAAAGTTATTTTCTGAAGATGCGTCAGACCCAGTTAACCACATGAAAAAATCCGCGGAAGTTCCAGTCAATTTTTGCGAAAAATCTCCATAATTAAAGTGAGACATGTAATAAACCATACTTCATCCTTGACAACTCCTTCCGCAAAAATCTAGAACTTCCAGATATCAAGGAATTGATGTCAATTTTTTGAAAGAAGTTAATTCTTGGTTTTTGTTTTTGAATCGTCGAAGCAGGATCAACATCTCTTCAAAGAAACTGAAAACCGTTATTATTTTCAAAATTCCCGATCATTTTAATCTCCCATAAAATTCCAGCACAACATTCGGATACTGTTTTTAGAAGGATGCCCATGTCTCCAACCGAAATTTCTTTACCCAAAAAATGGCAATAAAAATGCTAGGTAAATTACTGTACTGTACTTGTTACACTTCTGCAAAGATTTATAATATAATTTCCAAATTAGTGCAGAACAATTAATAAGCCATTCAGGGGTACGAAAAGCATTGAGCCAAAAAAGCTGCGAATTCTATAACCGAGAATAAAAAATAAATAAAATAAAACGTGCAGTGTAAATTTGGAAAGCAACGACAGTTGTGCTGTGTGCCAAAAGTCTGCCATATGACATAAAGTTCATTGAAAATTCTTCCAGCCAAGAATGCATCAATTTGACAAGCGTGAAAAAATGGAAGTCTTACCGCAAAACATTCCGCAACACACGCGCACAAATTACCCACTTTTATTTGCATGAATATTCGCGCAATATCCCCGAACCCTGCACACGAATAATTAGTCATTCCTCATTAACGTGGAATGCAATTTACACGAAATGCTTCCGCGTGCCATTTTTTTTTTTTTGCGCATTGCACTTCCCGGTCGCAACCGCAATGGATGTCAAAATTCTCCGAACTCAAGAACCGGAAAAAAGAATGCGCATAAATGAAAATAGCTGCCAAAAAAACTTCAAGCCTAGTTAAGCAGAAAGAATTTCATGCAGATGAGCTTCTGGCAATAGCGTGTCAAGTCAATCCACTATAACTGTTCGTTTCAAAATTGAATTGAAACTCAAATCAAGCAATCGACCTTTGAAAAATCCACTCAGTATTCCTTCAAGTAATAACTCAAGGTATAGCATAATAATTTCCTCCTGTTTTTCAGGCATTAAAGCATCGAAATAAGCTTCAAAAAAACCTCCTAACATGAACGGAGGATCAAAACAATTATATCTACAGAAAACAATTGATGTAAATTTGTAAAAGAAAGAGAAATTCCCCCAAAAAGCGACTTTCACGCTGCTTTTGTACGTATTACAATATATAAAAAAAATCGAAACCAGCGTCGGCAAAAGTGAAATTCAATACGAGGTGTTTCATTTGAATTTAAGCCGGATACAGTATATGAAATTGAACCTTAATTATTTAGAGACATTGATGCCACATAATAGATGATGAATAAAAAAAAATGAGTCATTACGTGAACTGATCACCAAAAAAGCACTACTCAAGTATTTTTCTACGAGTTGATGTCCAATGTTTCGTTTCAAATTACATCATACGCCTTAACAATTGTCTTTTCTGTATGTGTAAAATTCGTGCATAAAAAAATAATATTTTTCATCGATTCTGCATGGAATATAACTGTGAGGAGGTGTGACTCGAAACATCAAGTCAGTCAATGTGGGAATTTCGGATGATGACGGGTGATAGGAAGCAGATAGAAATCACAGGGAAACCGGCTCGTTGTCACGACTGTCGCTTTCCCCCCACATCAATCCGCCAACAATAAGCCAGGTGAAAGGACAAATTGCAGAGAAAATTTCCAATTTTCGTTATCTACTTTTATTTTTTTTTATTTTTTGGTTTTTTTTTTTTCCACGCCAACTTTCGACTCGGAAATCAAGCCGAGGGGATCGAACAGCAGTTCCACGTTTCCTTCCACGAAACGAAGTTTACAACGTAGATCCTTTTTTTTTTTGTACGATCAGAGAGAAACGTCGGCCTTTCTTTCCTCTCATTCTGAAATTATGCTTGGTATTCTTTGACAGTTGACTTTTGGGACCGGAAAATTTCCAGAAACATTTTTTCGGACCAGGAAATTTCCGAATTTTTTTTTCTGCAGACCGGTAAAATGTTCAGAGTCATCCGAGCTCTGTTTGAAAGACTTTATGGCAGGTATTTCAAAAGTTACTGATTTTTGCAGGGATTGAGTCAAGAACCAATGAATCAGCTATAGTAGAATGTCTTTAAAAAATCAGAAAGGTGGGTTTGAAAAGAGATATTTTCCCAATGAAAAATTGAAATAATTTATTGCAGCACGTGAAAATTTGCTTGAAGCAATATTATGAGAAAAGCCAGCTTTTACTTTTCATCAGATAACTTCTACTGCCATCGTCTTTCCAAGTTTTCAGCTGAAGATGACAGACATCAGTTTAGAAAATTCATCAAAAGAATGGAAATCTAGAAAATTGTGCACGGTTCTTTACAATCTTCGCAATCAGGAAAACATACGCCTTATTTCTTCTTTATTCCGGAATTATGCTTGATATTCTTTGAAAGTTCATTTTTTCGACCGGGAAAATTCCAGAAACATTTTCTTGGACCAGCAAATTTCCAATAAAAAAAAATCCGCAGACCGGCAAAGTTGAGAGGAAAAAATTTCAGCATCGAACAAGGTTTGTTTGGAAGACAGGCAGGCATTCCAAAAGTTACTTCCTTCTGCGAGGATTGAGTTGAGAACCACTGAATCAGCTACAGTTAAATGTCTTCAAAAAATCAGAAAGGTGGGTTTGAAAAGAAATTTTTCCGAATGAAAAATTTGAATAATTTATTGCAGCAGGTGAAAATTTGCATGAAGCATTATTCAGAAGAAAAGCTCATTTTTATTTTTCATCAAATAATTTCGACTGCGATTGTCCTTCCGGAATTTCAGCTAAAGATAACCGACTTCAGCATACTAAATTCATTAAAAGTGGCAAAGAAGAAATTTTCGCGAAGACCCGCAAAAAACTCGCCGGTCCGCAGAATTTCCACGGGTTCGGGAACAATTACTTATATGTACCAGCGAACATTTCCGGTCTTTCCAGATACCGTTAAGTCCGATTTAGTAGCAAAAGGAATAAAAAAAAGCGACAAACGATAATGAAAACCCAGCCTTTACGTGAATCACGGCGAGTAAAGCGTCGGCTCGGATCCACTTCACGGCAGAACCGAGTACTGACATAATTCTTCACGTCTAACAAAAAGCACGAGGAAAAAAAAATGCATCACGATTCTTTTCCGAAATGGTTCATGAACGCGTTTCTCAATTACTGATTTGCCGCAGATAGAAGGAATAAGAAAAATTCCCTGCTGGTTTCGAGAAAATATCATCAACTTCGTTTCACGAAATGCTCCTTCTTTTTTTTTGGTCCTCGAAGAATTTTAATCGACACTTCGTTCCACTCTTGAATGTTTGAATTTTCAAATGAAGCCACGAGCCATGGCTTATCAAACCAAATCTTTGACAGGAAAATCACATCACCATTTTTTTTTAAATGCTGATTCCCCGAAGGAAGAAGAGATACGAAAAAACCTTCGTGCTTGCAAAAGAAATATTCAAAAAATCTATATAAATTCATTTTTTCTGAAATAGAAATAATATCTTGGAAAAAATACTTTTCAGATTTTTAATTTATTCAAATCAGAAGAATTTTGAATCCGAAAACAGTCTCCTTTTCGAGTTAAATTATTTCCAAACGAGACTTTGTTACTCCACTCCTCATTGAAACAAAAATTGAACTCGCTCATTATTACGAGTAACAGTTTTGCTCGTTTCTTCCTTCCTGCTGTTGGCGCTTGCGCGTTAAATTGCCACATTTAGTTCTGCCAAGAAAGTTTTACGGCTTCCTTTTTTTATACAAATAATTTTTGTTCCAGAAGCGAAGCACTTCCTTATGAAGAATCAAGAATTATGATCCGTGACCAGTGCGTTACCTCATTTGCATCCAGTTCACGACTACGTCGCCACGTTTTCGGTCGTAAAATTGCGCCCTAAAAAGCATATGAAAGGTGAATTTTTTTTTGGAAACCCGAAAGATAAAAATAATTTCTAGATATGGTGATGTTCATGCTTATGAATGAAACGGATGTTATTAGTATTTACTTTTCAAAGGCTCAAATTAAAGCTCGCCATTTCACACTGAGTCTTCGGGAAAAGTCCAAGAATTTTGAAAAAAAATGCAAGGAAAAACGCTGAATAGATTCCTGAATTATTTAATACAAAACTTTGAGGTTGTTTCTTATTATAATGATATGGTGCGCTTTAAAAGCCGATTCGAAGGATTCCATTGCTTATTTAAAATCAAGTCAACTGAGTTGGGAAAATCTTGAGTCGGCGTCAAAATACCGCAGTTGAAAATGAGAAAACACTGGACATAATTTTTGAATTTAATGCTTTTTCAACACTCAAATTTGCTCATGTTAAAAAAAATTTTTCGTCAACAATCTTCTGTCATATTTGCACTAAATTGTACAGTAAAATGTCGTTACACTGAAGCATTTGGGACCTTATTAAAAATTCTTCATCGTGAAGAAATAATCCTTGAAAAGAAATTGATTTTTTGGACCGAGACCGAAAATCAAATTCTTCGTGATGAACAAATTTCTATAAGGATATTCGTTGTAACGAGGTACTATTGTACAGTACTATACAGTGCATATAACACTTATTGGGTAAGATACTGCATTAACTTACCTTAAGTATCTTTTTTTTTTACAACCAGCTTATTTTCATGCCAATAAATATCTTGGACCAAAAATACATGGTGGACTCCCTCTATAACGAACTTCTCTGTGTAACGAATTTTCTTCTTTGCTGTTTCCAAATGTTTCTTCACTCATGTTATAGGGGCTCTCCACAAAAAAATTTCTCTGCGACGATTTAATTTTCTGGTACACTGAATTTCGTTGTGAAGATACCTCATACAATCGTGCGACAAAACGACAGTATATTCTACAGAGAATTTCTTCGTAAACAGAGCAGCTGTAACATTTACTGAAGTTCCACCAAAAATTTTCTGGTACACTGAATTTCGTTGTGAAGATACCTCATACAATCGTGCGACAAAACGACAGTATATTCTACAGAGAATTTCTTCGTAAACAGAGCAGCTGTAACATTTACTGAAGTTCCACCAAAACATTATAAATTATTATACGGTAAAGGTATTTTTATTCCAAGAATATCGTTGAAGAGAAATGGTTTAGGAGGGTATATCTGCTACACCGAGATTCTCAGAATCAATGTCCTAGTCAATTTCTCCCCAAATAATCCCGAAAAAGTCAATTTTTTCTGGTGTTGAAAAAATATGGTTCCAGAGGGGGGAGAAAAGTGTCACGTTGCAACATTGAACACACACCCACCAATCGATCCCCGTTCACGGCCACGATCGGCGCCGATCGCCAGCAATTTTTCCCCACCCACATCAAAATGCCTCGGGGGTGCTTCGTTTTCCCACGAGAATTTTTCATTCTTTTCGTCATTTTTATTGGTTCTTAAATACTGCTTCTTGACAAGAACACATCAAACAAGCCTCGTTTTATTATCCTCGTGTCGCGGGTTCTTGGATGAGAAATATTTAGGGTCATTTTTCCCCCTCCCCTGAAGGTATTTGCCCCGGGGCGATGATCTTCGGCTGTATTCATACGCCCTCGCTAATGACCAGGGGTCGAGTTCGGGCCACGAAATCAGCCTCTCATTTCTTTTTTCTTCAATTTAAAATATCGATAGAAGATTGAGTAAAAAAAATTGTTGAAGCTTTTATTTTTCGGTCTTCAATGTCATCAACGAGCGAATAAAGTCGGCGGCGGCGTCGAGTGAACAAACGGAATGGATTACGGATGCGCTGTTTTGACGCACGGTGAAGTAATCGAACACGCGATGAACGCATTTGACTCGGTGGGTTTCACGCACGCATTTCTTCTATTCAAACACGAGCAAAAACAAAAAAATGCACACGAATAAAGCAACAATACAACAACAAATAATTTCGGCGTGTATAATTCGCGAAGAAATTTCAAGATATAAAACGGAGCTTGGAACTATGAAGGGCGACTTTTCGGCTTCAGCAGCAGTTTCATTTCAAATTAGGCTCTCGTTTATTATATTTTTTTTCTTCATCACGAAGGTAAGATTTATTCTTCGAGAAATTAAATTGACAATTTCCTCGTGTACTGGATCGATGCAGCAGGGCATTTTATATTGCTCAAGAAGATGGAAAAACATTTGGGAAAGTTAGAACGGAAATGATTTCGTTTTTTTTAGGTTCATTTAAAAAATGATACAAATTTTCAAAACCAGCTTGTGAGTATTTTCCGCGGAAAAAGAATTGAAGTATTTCATCTAATTGGAAAATGAGAGGCCAATCAAGGCGTAGATTTTTGATGTTGGCTAAGAACAGATTAAACTTTAAAAATTACAATTTTCTGGGTTTCTGAACGAATTTTTGAAGCCTCTGAATCGATCTTAATGTTAGGAAGTAAGAGAAACCTCTCGAAATCGAATTATAGTCATAGACTTACTGTGGTTCTATACGAACGGAAACACCCAGAAGAATTGCAGAAGGAACGCATTCAATTCGGAGAATAAATTCCCATCTAATTTCCACTTACGAAAAAAGCGTACCGTCAATTGATATCCTTTACGAAAATAATTTCTGACTGCAATTTTTGAATTTATGATAGAAACAAGCACACATTTGAATCCCAGAATTCAATTGCAATACTGTATGTTTTCGGTCAGAATGCTCACAACTATAAAAATGCGAATAATGACCAAAAAATTCCTCCGAAAACTTTCCTAAGTTTCTTGAATTCCTTTTCCTCCTCGGCAAAAGGAATACATCTAAAATTCAAGATTATTTTACTCGTCCGAAGAAATACTGTACAGTTGAATCTCGTTCGAACGAAAAAGCTTTGCTATAAAAAATTCGTTAAACGAAATCATAAAAAAGAAACGTTGTGGCAAACGAATTGGGACCAAGACATTTTTGGTTGCAATCATTCATTCGAGATTTTAAAAAATGCTTTGCAACGATATTCTACTGTACAAAATTTCATTCACGTTGATTAAAACAATAAAGACTTCGATTCGAGAGACGGAGAAAACATTCTGATCATGACGACTGAATATCAGAGATATACTGCAAACGCTGAATTTAAAAAGATCATACTATATCTTACCGTTTAAAAAATGAAACTGAAGGTCGTATACTAAAGTGCTACTCCAAAATAAAAAGACCCATGTAAAACGTGACCGAACAAAAAATAAATTAAAAAAACTGGCTCCTTGGACTCAGCATTCATTTATCACCTTCAAGCCTCCCCATAGCATTTCATTCATCAACTCTGACAGAGTTCTCTTTGAACGGGAGAAAAAAAAATTTCTCCGCATTCAATTCAGCATTCGAAAAGGAACCTCGAGCTCTACCAGAATTAAAAGGCACAAATATAATAATGTTCAAATATAAAAAAATAATAATAATTCAATGAAGCATAAAGCACACGTCCGTGGCGAATGAAGAAACACGTTGCTGTGGTGTAAGCAGCTAGGGTTTGGGGGAAACTTTTGTTAAGTTGTATCTGCTATAATGCAGGCCCCCTTAAAAAACCCCGTGCTAATAGCCCGTACATATTTAGCGGCCCAAGCCCAAGCCCAGGCCCCTCGGGTTCTCTCGCTCCCATCAGTCCTTATCCATAGTGCTTCGACAACCCCACAAAAACGCCAGACCATAAAGTCGGGCACGAAAACTCTGTCAAGGTTCTTTTCCTAAGCAGAACCCAGTAATGCTGTATAATAGCAATATCAATATCCACGAGGGCTGATCACTCGCAGCAGGCGAATCACGACTAAACGCGCTAAACATGACCATAAAACAGGGGCTCATTTCGGGAGATATTCGGTTTAATCAGGTTTCACAGAGCCCAAGCACAAAAAGGAAAGGTAATACTGTATACAGAACCCACAACTAAGACAGTCGGGGGGTTTGATAATTATTGCGTTTGGAAAGAGACGAAGAAAAATGTTCTCCGCGTGTCATCATAAATCTTGAAGTAACCAGCATCAAGTGCCCGGAATTATTTAGCAGTTCTTTTATTCAATTAAATTAGCATCGAAGCAGCATTCGACAGTTTTTTTCTTCTTCTTTCTTCGGATAGGACAACTGCTTCGCAATCGGATTTTACGTTGCTTTCTTTGATGAAGGTATAACGAATTTTTCAGAGGTACAGCAAATCCATTTATAAATCCCTGAAAACATTTTCTTTGAAGTTACTGTTGCGCCGCAAGCTTTCGCACAATTTAGATTTAAAAATCTGGATAAGCAAGTTTCCATACAATTTTGAAATTCATTATCACCAAATCAAAATATTCACTCATACAAAAATAGATGTAGCTTGTGTTTTTGATGTCGGAAAAATTTTAACATGAAGATGTACGTGAAATGTAAAAAATGAAAATAAACATAGGCTTCAATTTAAGACGATGTGCAAGTCTGCGCCTTATTCATTTTTCATTGATCTAAAGGCTAATTGGGAATATAATGATTGAGGCATACGCAGATAGTTTCGTCTCGTACTTTTTCATGGTGTTTTATAAGCGAAAACATAAAACGTATAAGCAGGTTTTATTCATAAAAGTCTCGCCATTTTTACTTGCAGATTATTTTGTGTATGTGTGTGTTTGTGTGTTTTTTTTTTTTTTTGCCAATCCCATCAAATTGTTTGCCGATTCCTGTGAGTCTTTAGTCGGCATCCAGGAAGAGCAGATGCTGTC
>CAJPEX010002618.1:4137-37124 GCA_905338405.1 Notodromas monacha
AACCCAATTTCTCTCAAGGCACAGAAATGGTCCTCACTTTTTTGTTTGCACTAAAATCAGCCAATCATGAGCCAGGAAGAAGTCACCTGAACCAGTGTGAGCACCCCCCAGAATAAAAACCTACATTCATCTTTGAGAGGAGAATTAAGAATCTAGCTTTAAAGGGTCCTTTCACTTTATAATAAACTTTTGATGTATTTTAGCTAACCAACTAATCTTACAACCTCCCAATCAATCCAGAACTCATTCTACTACAGGTGGTACCTCAAAATTTGACCTTGTTCCTGCAATTCAACTGTCCCACAATTTGATGGTTGAATTTGCTGGTACAGGTGAAATTTGCCGCAGTTGAATTTGCCACACTTCAACTTGCCACACCCTAACTTGCTGCTGCTGCAACTGACCGCAGCCTAAAGTGACCGCAGTCACAAGTTGCTGATGCAACAAGTTGCCACAATCATTTCTCACCGCAGTCACAACTTGCAGTAGTTATAAGTTGCCACTTTTTCAACATGTTGTACTTGAAGATTAATTCAGACAGTTGTAGAACTTTTTAAAACTTAATTCACAGCAGAACATGTTTGCAATTGAAAAAAATGTACAATACAATGATATATAAAAAACCTTACCATCAAAAATAAAATGCACATCATTTAGCCACAAATAGGGTTTCAACTTACGACGGTCCCATGTTATGACATCCATCCTGGAACGGATTGATGACGTAAGATGGGGGCCCACTGTATAGTGATGACTCTCAGTTTGAAATCTGAATGAGTCACGTTTTTTTTTAATGTGTCAAAATTTCCCAAAAAATTTTACAATTCAGGGTACTGAAAATGAAAGCGTAGCCCTGGATCTTCCCCAAGAATCAACGCTGCTCGACATTGTATTTGCTGCTCTTCGATCAATTGTAAACCCTGGACGAGGATCCAATCCGCAGCAGGAGAACACTGGAATATACAATCGTCTGTTTCTGCCATTCAAAAAGGACCCCCTGAAAAAGATCACCAATTTACTGTCCCTCATAAAATTGGTCGCCATGCCTGCGTCTGGGCATAGAACGGATCCAGGATCAATGCTTTTCTACACATTCCTTCCGTCTATGTTGCCAACTCTGATGGCCACTGGGCTCTTTTTATACGGTGGTGAGTGTATACTACGGAGGCAAATGATATATTTTCTTTTTTTTTCTGCTTACCATCTTCAGACTTTCAGATAAATTTCAAGGAATAGGGGTCCTTATATTGAGGTACCAGCAGTTGAACCTCTCCCAACAAAATGCTTAATTTCAATTGACCAGCAAAAAATTTGAGTACAGAGGTTTTGATTCAGAAATATAAGTATTTTTCATGTGGGAAATATAAAATGATTGCAGGGATTTTTTGCATATGATGATGTGTTGGGTCTTCAACCTTTGCATGGCAAAGTCAGGATATTTTGCCAATTTTTTTTCACTATGACATAAGCTTCAAAAATTAAAATTTTTTTATGATTTTTGAACCATGGCCTGAGTTGAGAAAATGTCCAATATTTTTTTCTTAATCCTGTAGAAAATTTGGCATAAAAAAATCCTCACTATTACTGGCTGGCATTTTTTCATGCATTTGCAGCATGAGATTAACATTAATGATTTCTTCGGACCACAGGATTTTCTGCACCCAGGATATGTACATGCATAAATAAAGAAGGTCTATAGGTATTAATGCTTCTATTTATGGCTTTTCTTTTTCTTTAGTGTATAATCATGAACCGACAAAAAACAACTTCCATGACTCCAGTGACTATCTGAGTGATGACCTGGAAGACTATGATCAACTTCCGGGGGAATTTGGAGTGAATAATCGCTTTGACAGCAATGGATTTGGTTCAGGAGACAGATTTCCAGCACATGAACCATTCAGTCATCAAACTCATCATGCACCTCCCAGGCAACAATCTGGATCCCAGTACATGACCATGATGAAAACTGAGGGGCAAATGTTGCTTCCCACGAAACCCAGGTTAGAAATTATGATAGATATTTTAGATCACTGTATTCTTGTCACTGGAATCATTCCATCATTCATCAAATATAGCAGGTGGATTTTCTGTGCAACAAAACTCAAGGGACTAGAAGAACATTTATGGAGAAACTTTTGTTGTAGAGAACCCCCATACCATGTGGAAAAAATAATACATGGGACCACAAAAAATTTTGTATTCAGAGAAAATTGTTGCAGACAAGATTGTACAGTATAGTAGATAAAATCCACCTGTCTTTGATTGAGTCTTGTATGCAGTAAGAGTCTTGGATATTCAAGTGCTGTATTCAAGTGCATTTTTTTGGAGTGAATATCATCTTATAAAATCAAGAATGTACAACAATTTAAGAGAGAATAACGTTGACCCCTGCACAACAGACCTCCCACACAACAGATTTTTGCCCAACAGACCACCTCAAAAAGTGGTTTTTCCTCTCATCCAATGGACTGAATCTACATAACAGACTTCTGTTGGCCTAAAATTGATGGTTGAAAGTAAAATTTTTAATTTTTCAATAATTGAATTTGTGTAACACACTTTTCACACAACAAACTTCACACAATTTTAGGCCAACAGTAATAGACTTCTGTTGGCCTAAAATTGATGGTTGAAAGTAAAATTTTTAATTTTTCAATAATTGAATTTGTGTAACACACTTTTCACACAACAGACTAGTCTGTTGCACAAAATTAAGTCCTTTGTGCAGGGGTTGACTTTATTGTATACAGTAGTATTCTATTTTCAAAGATTGCCTTTTTCAATTTATTTCAAAATTGCAGACTGCAGAAACATATATGCAGTAATAACAAATACAGCACTTTCAAGCATGTATTCAATTCAAATAGCCCCACTTCATAAAACTTATGTTAAATTTAAATTACCATAAGCTGCAATTCAGAAAATCTACATGTGAGAATTTTTCTTTAAAAATAAAAATAAAAAAGTTTATTTTTAATGAAAATGGCAGATCTTGGGCAGAAAATGAAGTGATGACCCTCTGATATAAGTCAATATTTTGCAAAAATTTCACAAAATATGCAGGGAAATGATTCCTTTTAACTGTGAATAAGTTATTCCTATAGGAACCCTCCCTATGGATACTTGCATGCCCCAGAAAAGGTACTTCGACCCCCTCCACAGCAGCTGAATAACATCAAGCCCCGGTACCCATCAGCAACCCCCAGCACCGCCATGCGTCAACCCCATAACAAACCAGAACAGCAACCCGTCAAACAGAACCCCTGGGGGCCGCAATGGATGGATTTTGCGCCAACTGCTGGTCGGAATGTGGAACCGTTTTTCCCTTCAGAACAACACCGAGTTCCTGAAATGAACTCGATTCGGAGAAACATTTTCCCAGAGGTATATATGCTTGTTTTATTAATTTATTTATTTTATTAAGGAATTAAGTTTTTGAATTTTTCTTCAGATACTGTGAATTCTTCATCATCTATCCCAAGAACATTCTTTTCAAATTACCAAAAATTATTTCTAGATGACCGTGAGACCCCAAGTTGCGGACACAATTGGTGCATCAAGAGTGTCCCTAAGTCAAAATGTTCCTAAGTCAAGTCTAATTTTTCCTTAGACTTATACATTGTATAATTTTAATTGGTGTTTTATTTACAAAATACTCATCATAATTCCATGAAAATAAAAATTTTCTCCCAATTTAAACTGATTCAATCAATGTATTGTATTTCAGCACAATATAATGTGGACATGTGGGGAATTGAATACTGATATCTCTGTACAGTACATAGAAGTGTTGGCATTCTCTGTGAAAATAACATTCAAGTGAAAAAGAGAGAAGGAAGTCCCTGAGTTAATTTTGTCAAACAGCTGAAAGGATGGTAAATTGGTGAGAGAAATGCCCAAGAACTTTTCTTACATCAATTTTTGGGTTGGGAATATCTGTTTCTTGTGATTTGGCCTGAAATTTATTTGCAATTTTATAACAAAATGTCCCTATGTTGAGTCAGTGTAATCATTTTGGGCCTTTTTTAGTAATTTTTTATGATAAAATAAGTGTCCCCATGTTGAATTGTCCGCAGGTTGAGGTGTCCACATGTTGGGNCGTCGCGCCGGTCCCGTAGACGCCGACCTTCTCCCAAACAGAGGTAGGTCTGTGGTGCGCGGAAAGTCGTCGCCTTCGTACCGTTTCTTCCAGCCTTCTCCCGAGCGGAGGCAGGCCCTCTGCGCGGAAAGTCGTTGCGCCGGTACTGTCGGTCCCGACCTTCTCCCAAGCGGAGGCAGGTCCTGTACGCGGAAAGTCGTCGCGTTTGTAGTGCGCAGGCGCAGGGTGCTCGTCAACTCGTGCGGATGTCCAGGGTGCTGATGTGGTTATCTTTCCTCCATTACAGATCATCAAACCCGCGTATACGAATAATACAACGCAAGCGCGCGCAATCTCAAACGAAAATCAAAAAAAAGGTTGCGAGCAACAGAAAGACAACGAGCGCGGTCCCAGATCGTGACGGAAGAGAAGAAACCAAAAGACGCTGCGGAGAGACGATCCGGACAAGACCCCGAAGGACACGAACGAGGCGTGAGGACTGCGGCAAACAAAATGGAGTTGCTGAGGAAGCGCGAGCTGAGTGGAGACCATCCCCCGGCTACAAAACGCCGCGCGTCAGAAGAGGACACCACAGAGGGCGTCATTTCAGGTTTGTGATCTCCCACCCTGCTCATGGTCTAATTTTTTAATACTTGCCAACGTGTGTTCTCGCAGACGTGGTGCCAGTGGCCGAGCCCGTCGGTGGTTCGGCGGATGCGGTTGTCGCTGTGGCAGAGGGGGCGCTGCCTGGAGCCATGGATGTGACTGCTGCGCCGCCAGCCGTGCCGGCGGCGCCGGTGGTTGATGTCCAAAGCGTGTCAGCGGCGGCGAACGTTGCCCGCCTTGTCAACCTACAGGAGGTGGAGCTGCAGCAGCTGATCGAGCTGCTGCCGGTAGCTGCGGCGGCGGAAGGAGCGAGCGTCCGGCGTCGGCAATTGGAGGCTCAGGTAACGCAGGATGTGGCGGCCGCAGAAGCCGCGCAGGAACGGTTGGCCGCCGTTCAGGCGTCGGTGGACGAGATGGCCGTGGCGGTGGACGCCGCGGAGGTGGTCACGCGGGAGCGTGACCTGGTGGGGCGTCTTGCGACGCAATTCCAGACGGAAACCCAGGCGGCGCTCCGAGCCTTGAGAGGGACGTTCCCAAATGGGGGCCAGATCTTTTTGGGCGAGGATGATGTCACCTTGCGTCGCGATGGTACAAGGTATCTCTGTTTGTTGTTTGTCGGAGATTGACGACTTCTGGTGTTCTTGTAGGTCCCTTATGGATGGCTAGGCTGTCCACTACCCCAAACCTGGAGTTTGTCTGGGGTCCAGTGGCCGATGCTGTCGCTGCTTGGGTGTCGGGCGGGCGTACGGCCCAGGAAGCTGTGCCACCGGCGTTGGACGCCGCGGCCGTGGCGACGGTGTCAGCGGCACGGGAGAGCATGCCGGCGCCAACGACGCCCCAGCACCAGTCAACTCCGAGGCCGGAGGACGCCTTTAGCAGCGTGGTGGAGTCGCCGCCAGTGCCGGTGGACGCGTCGCTGAACGCCTCCTGTGATGAGTCCGACGTCGAGATGCTCGACGCTCCCCTGGGTGAGTGGATGCTGAGGGCTGTCGCGGTTAGTGGTTAACATCTTACCTTTCTGATAGTGGCGGACGTTCCGGAAGCGGAATTTTTTGAAGTCGTGGCTGAATCGTGGAGATTCGAGCCTGAAGATGCAATGGCATACGTTACCAACGTTCGCCAGCGGCGAGGCGCAGTCGGAGAGTGTTCACGGTTCATGCGGAGCACCCAGCTCCCAACGCCCGGATGCACGGTGTCCGACTATCGCTTTAGATGCGATCAGGTGCGGCTGCCGCCAGTTCCTCTCGGATTTTCCACTGGTCGACGTTGCATCCTGTTGATGGGGGACTCCCTGCTGTCCATGTCTCGCATTACGCGAGAGCTGTACTGCTATTTCGGGCGGATCTCTGCTTGGTCGAACACCCCGCAGCCGGTGTTCGATTACTCCTACCTGACCGAGGACTTGCCTTTCGAGGTATTCCAGGTGAGTGAATCCTTTGATGTCGCGG
The DNA here is from genome assembly GCA_905338405.1 of Notodromas monacha. Lineage (NCBI taxonomy): Eukaryota > Metazoa > Arthropoda > Ostracoda > Podocopida > Cyprididae > Notodromas > Notodromas monacha. The sequence goes on from CAJPEX010002618.1 coordinate 10,273, forward strand.
GAGAGAGGTGATTGCAGCATGAGTGCTGTTTTCCGTTCGTAGTGGAGTCTAAGCGGCCTCGCCGCCGTTTGTGGGCGAAACGCCTTGACACCTGCAGCGGTTCGTCAGCGCGTATGGGCGGACCTGCGATTACCGACGGACATGGAGTTCGTCACGGTGTTGGTGCGGATCGGCACCAACGACGTTAAGATGTTGGTGACTCGGACCGGCCGATCGCCCTTCAGCTCGGTGACGGCATTCCTTGCGCAGTTGCGCACATATCACGCTGACCTGTCCGCGGCATTTGGATGTCCAGTGGTGGCGCTGGGCGCCTCCCCCCCCGACCAAAGAGACTGATGAGGATGTTCATGGCGTACGCCATGGCCAAGATGGATTACCGGTGTTGCCGGTGCGTGCGCGTCGGGGACCGACGGCTTTGGCGCACCGGATTCACGCAGGAGGCCTGATCCTTCAGGCCATCTATCGGAGCTGGCAGCGGCGATATGGGCCGTTTCAGCAATACGGTGTGGAGGAGCGCAGGTGCGGATATTATGCTGCGCCGACGCCGTGCGGGTGGTTGGTACTGTGGATGGCTTGGTGCGCTGACTTCCTTAGGAGGCCGGATCCTCCAGAAGGGAGTCCCTTAAGCACTCTTTTATTTCAGTGCACACACAAACGCTCAGAAACAGAACCAAGATCAGAATCCTCAAGATATTGCAATCATTCACACAAGTCACACACAAAGACAAGTCCTCAGGGAGGAAATCGATAAATCCGCTAGCAACCGTACGTAGGCAAGGCTACCCGCAGAGTGACGGCTTCGGAGCCTCACGGAATTCAATGCAGGTGAATTATAATAATTATCTTTTCTCACCCGGTTCCGCCAGGCGGTAACCGGGTGCCATGCAGGACCTTGGTTCCGGGCGCGTCGTAACTTTGCACATGTGGAGCCCTAGCGAGGATGCTACGCTCGGGCCTCCCCACGCACTCTCTCGACCCCACACCGCGTATTCATTCCCATACCCCCAGCAAATAAAAGGCAACATTTAATTTTTTCACACAGAATTTGCATGAAAACCTCATGAAAATGCTTCTTTGTTCATGACATTGACATCATACAAGCATCAGGTACTGATGTGTTTCTTGTGACTCATTAATTAAACATGACATGACGCGGCCAGTAAAAATACTGAACATGAGTCCTACACACAATGCGACTCAGTAATAAAACATGACGCGGCAACTCATTAAGAAAACATGACATGACCTGGCCAGTGAAAATACTGTACATGAGTCCTACACACATCACCAATCACCAATAAATAATAGGACCAATAATACAACGGGACTCAGCATGACGCGGCTCAGTAAAAATACATGACGCAGCTAAAGAGTCCTACACACAACGTGGCTCACTAAATGATTGACGAATTATACAGGTACATTTTTTAATACTGTACCCAATGTTTTGGATTTTCTTTGAGTTGCTCCAAAATAATACACACAATGCGGCTCAGTAAAGTCCAAACACAAAAATACACAACGCCACTCAGTAAAAATACACAAGGCAGCTCAGAAGTCAGAAGTCCTACACACAATGCAACTCAGTAATAAAACATGACGCCCCTCAGTAAAAAGACACAAGGTGGCTCAGAAGTCCTACACACAACGCGGCTTAGTAAAAATACATGACGCCGCTAAACACAACAGGGCTCAGCTAAAAACATGACGTGGCTCAAAAGTCCTACACACCACGAAGCAAAATACATGATGCTCAGCCAAAATACATGACGCCGCTCAGCACTCCTTAATGCACTACCTTATGTTATCCCTTTTAAATTATAAAGGAATTGTGAGTCAAGTATTTCAAACACTTTTATCTGCAAATACTGGTTACAAGTGTAAACACACACACAGGGACAGATATCTTCTAAGTTGATTATTGGAATAGAAATGTTAAGCCTATCTTCTTAACCCCACTGTCAGAGGTTCCAAAGAGCCAAAGCCAAAGATTACGAAAAATGAAGAAAGACACAATAGGCCCTTTGCGGCCAAGACCAAGTCTCCTTGAACAGTGTAATTCAAAGAACAATCTGATAACAGTTTTTCACTTTCAGAAAATTCAGAGATCACACTTTTGGAAGACACTTTCAAGAACCGAATGCTGCGCGATTCACAAGATGAGTGACAATCTTTGGTGCTGCGGAGTTCTGGAGTCAGTTTTGGAAAACTGGTTTCCTAGGTCAAGTTTGAGGTGAGTTCTTTTGGTTGGAAGCAGGGTTGTACAATATTTATCATTTTTGTGTTTGTGGNCGATTCACAAGATGAGTGACAATCTTTGGTGCTGCGGAGTTCTGGAGTCAGTTTTGGAAAACTGGTTTCCTAGGTCAAGTTTGAGGTGAGTTCTTTTGGTTGGAAGCAGGGTTGTACAATATTTATCATTTTTGTGTTTGTGGCATTTTCAGGTATGGCGGAAATGTGTAGGGTTCTATCGGGCAACCTCTAGGGGTCCCTGATAAAACCCCCCTGGCTTGATCGGATAGATGGCGGGACGGTCAAGCCCACAGTCAGGGACCGGTTTGGCCACCATGACGGAGGCTTGTTGGGAGTCCATTGTTTCTTAAGATGCCAGTTTGTGCGGTTCCCGGTTTTGTGGTGAAAGTAGAAAGTGAGGGATTAGGATTTTGTGGGATTTCAGGTTTGGTGATGTTTTTTTGGAGTTGTCTGTTTAAGCTGCTTTGCGGATTTCGGTTAGGTGGATTGGGGAGAAAGTTGTTGGCGGTTGTTGTGGATTTTGTGGGTATAAATTGACTGTTGGAGTTTTCCGTTGTGTGCATTTTGTTCAGTGGAGTTTGGGAGGTTGATGATGTTCGTTCTGGTGTTTTGCAGGAAAGGCAACTGTGTGCCTGCAACCCTGTAATGGGGGTGCAACGTAGGGGCGACCCTGTATTGGGGGTGCCAGTGATGTGTTTTGTTTGGCGGTTTCGGCGGTTTTTTTGTGATTGTAGTTTTGATTTGTGACCCTGTAATGGGGGTACTTTTTTAGTAATTTGTAACGACATGCTACCCTGTAATGGGGGTGCAGTGTAGGTTAGCGTATATTGGTGACCCTGTAATGGGGGTACCGGATTTTGTAATAGAGCAACCCTGTAATGGGGGTGCTTGATTTTGTAATAGAGCGACCCTGTAATGGGGGTGCTAGTGGCGGAAGCAGCAGTAATCAGTGATAGCAAATTAGGATTTGTTGATCAGCAGTAATTGTAGATGTTGAATGTTGCAGGTTCCAGGTTGTTTGAACAGCAGTAATTGCAGGTATTTCTTTATTTGNATTTGTTGATCAGCAGTAATTGTAGATGTTGAATGTTGCAGGTTCCAGGTTGTTTGAACAGCAGTAATTGCAGGTATTTCTTTATTTGATTCCCAGGTTGTGCGGATTTTTGTCTGTGGGGAGTAGGAAGAGAAACAATGAGCAAACGGAAGGATTCAATTGAGCAAGGTATTTTGGAAGTCACAGTTTCTTATTGATTCTTTTTTGACGCATGCTTTTGTCACTTTTCCAGAGATGGCAGAGTTGGAGGATGATGGGCGGAGTACGCCGTCAAGCGTGTTTAGCCTGCCATTGTTGCCGGTGATGAAGAGGTTGGAGGCCATTCCAGGGCCGTCTACACCAAAGTTGGCTCGTCGTGTTGGAGCTGACGGGGTAGTGCAGTTTCCAGGAGCTGTGCGGAAACTTGCTGAAACGTTCTTGAGGTTTGATGCAGATTGCTGGGCTCGAATTCATACGTTGGTGCCAGTGGTTGATACCCAGGCTTGCACCAATGCCGTGCGAGCTGGGTTGGAGCAGTCACTGTCTGCGAACCAAAAGCGGGTTGAGGAGCTGAGGACTGACAACCAGCAAATGGAAAATGAGGCTGCAGGATTGGAGAGGCGTTGTGCTGCTGTGGAGGAGCAGATGAAGCAGGATCAGGCGTTTCTGGAAAGTGCAGGGACGATGGCAACGGCGGCTATGGCTCAGGCCAGGGAGGCCTTTTCAACGGCGGTCGCTGCAAGTGTGGCGGCTTTGAAGACCTTGATTGGTGGGAAATTCCCCTTGTTGCTGCCAAACTTGGTGGTGACGTGCAAGGAAGAAGGTTATTGTTTCTTTTCGTCTTTGAAGGTTATTGTTCGGTTGTTGGTTGAGATGATAGAGTTGTATGTGTAGGATTGGTGAAAATCTATCGTGTCCGTGGAGGCGATGGTGTGCAGATTGCTGTCGGTCCGGATTCTGACATGATGGAAGTATGGATGGACGAGGTGAAGGTGATGGCTGGTGGGAGATCAGTGCAGGAAATGAGAAGACAAGAGGGCGAGTCGCAGCAAGCATTATAGGTTGTTCTGGATGCAGTGATGGCTAGTCCCTTGATGGGGTGTGTTCCACGGCCGTCGGTGGTGTTGGCAGAAATGGAGTTTGAGGAAGATGATGAAGGGTCCTCAGTGTTTTCGTCCAGGAGCTCGAGGAGAACGATGTCGGATCTGTTTTTTGGAGGTTGGTTTGAAGTGTGTGTGAGGAGAAGTGGTTTGTACAGCGTTTTTGTGTTGTGAAGGTGCCGTTGGAGATTGGGTATTCAAGCCTGAGGATAAGGCTGAGTATATCAAGAACGTATGCGTGTGCATGGGAATCACGGAGAGGAACTTTTGCCGTGTCCGTAGTATGCAGTTGTCTGTGCCAGGAACTGCAGTGCAGAGTGTGCGGTATATCAACGATTATTACGGGATCGGAGGTGAAAAACGGATGGGAGCTGACAGCAAAGAGAAGGTTTTGGTTTTTGGGACGTCATTGGTGGCTGTCTGGTTTCTGTGTGATCCAGATAAGGCGTTTCTGACAAGAGTTGCGGCGTTGGAGGACGTTCCACCAGCTTATGATTTTTGGCACTTGACAGAGGATGCCTTACAAGGTGTATCAGGTTGGTTGGAAAAAGGAAGGGTGTTAGATGTTGTCGATTGATGATTTTTGTGTTTGCAGTATGGTGTAAGCGGATTAGGCGCAGTTGTTGGATCTTCGAAAAGCCAGTGGACGCCGGAGGATGTGCGTCGTCGAGTGTACCGAGATTTGCGCCTGCACAATGACTTCCAATTTACGCAGCTGTGTGTTTGTGTGGGAACAAATGACATTAAGCATATGTGTAACCTGAGGTCTGGGGCGAAATATGCAACAATGACGGAGTTGTACGCTGCAATGAGGGTGTACTTTGCAAAGCTGGCAGAGGTTTTCAAGTGTCCGGTTTTTGCATTGGGCGCTTCTCCTCCAGGGAAGTGGGAAGGAGGCAGGACAAAATTTTGGCGGGATCGGTATGGGAATCCGGTGTTTCCTTTGATGGAGGAAGATGGATCTGCCGGGTCAATGGAGTCCAGATTGGAAGCGGCAAATATGTGTCAGAGGGTGTTGGCAAAAATGTTGGAAAATGATGTTGGTGGCGTTATTGGAAAGCATATACGTGCCCTGGATGGTGGGCTTTGCCTACTCCGTTGAGCTATCTGACAAGATACGTGAAGGTGTCATACTTGTCTTTTTCATCATTTGGGCATATCAATCCTCGTGCCTTTATCTGGTTTGCGAGGGATCATGCAGTGGCGATTTTGTTTGCTGTGACAATAACGGCGGGTGATCCTTTGAAGGAGACTTTGTTGTGTCCTGGACAAGGACCCATGTGGAAGGATGATGGGACAGCGGTGGAGGGCAAGCCGCTGAATTCACAGTGGCGATTTTGTTTGCTGTGACAATAACGGCGGGTGATCCTTTGAAGGAGACTTTGTTGTGTCCTGGACAAGGACCCATGTGGAAGGATGATGGGACGGCGGTGGAGGGCAAGCCGCCAAATTCAAACCACAGGCATTTTGTTTGTCAAAGTTATCGTCCGTGTCTTTTTGATGCTGTGGGAAAGGTGGAGTTTGGGGGAAAGGGTATTAAGGCAAACCCATTTCATAAGTGAGTTTGAAGTTGTATTCTTTTGGAGATGGAGGTGTTGACAAAGTGTATTTTGCAGATGTGAGTCGCTGTTGGATGGTGGGTATGACGAGACCTTTGCTACGGATTTGGTGGTCTCCATTACTCGCCAGCGTGGGAAGGATGGTTGATTTGTTCCAGGAGATGTGGTGATAGTGAAGGCAACGGGTGTGGAAAAGGTGGTGGCTGTTGTGCACCAGAAGTCATACTGGGTCGTTGGACTTGGTGGTTGACAGTTGGTGTTGGACGACAAAGTTCGGGATGCAAAAAGGGTGGTGTAGGAGTTGTCTGTTTGGTTGATGATCTTGGTTGTAATGCGTATTGCGGGTATCTGATGTGTAAAGATTGGGATAGGAGGTTGGGGGCGGTTGTTGGCATTTTGTTCGTTGAAAGGTTGGAGGGGGGATGTACGGGGTCAGTGATTAATACTTTGTTGACGCATTGAAATGATGAGTTTTGGTACTTTGCAATACGGGTGTTTGTTCATTTTGTTCATGGTTGGCAAAGAGAATCATTTGAAGCATTTTTGGTGTTGATCTTGTTGTTTGAGTTTGGAGTTTGGTCTGGAATTTCTAATGGAATAAGATTTTGAATAGATTGGTTTTTTAGGATGTGAGGAGTGGATGTACCATCATGGTTGTAGCAGCAGGATGTTAGGACATCAACTGCTTGGATTTTTCTATCTCATTTGCTGCGGTGAACATGGACGATGCGGCATAACTTCCATTTGAAGCGGCCCATAGGTGTGTCTTTTTTGAATGCTTTTTGGTTTAAGAGGACAATTTGGCCTTCAAGAGGTTCTAGGTGTTCTAGATGTTTGGGTTGTTTTGTGGAGGGAAATTGGCAAAGCAATGTGATATAACCGTCGTAAAATGTTTTCCATAGGTCTCAGATGATGGCGATACGAAATTGTGTTTGTCTGGTAATTGCAGGGGGGCATTGGACCTTCATTAAAACTTCTTTTTCAAAAAATTCATTTGTCAAAATAATTTTAATTTCCCACAAGCAAATGTCTCAGGAACACTCAAATGTCCTAAGGACATGACAGTTCAACCTTGAGTTCAATAACCAAGAGAATTCTGTAACATGAATTACACATAACAAAACTAATCAAAGAAATATTTCTTGAGGAAAATGTCTACCTAGAGTCCATCAGGAGACAATTGAAATCTGAAATGGTGCATCATGCAAATAAGAACAAATTGTCAAGAGTGAAAATGAAGAGCTAGTCAAGGAGTTCAAACTTAAAATTAACTGACCAATTCAGTTCAAAATGTATCCATCAGAAGATGATGCCCAAGTGAGGGACCAATGTTGCTTCAAAGCTAGTGAGTGGCATCAAGAAGCAATACATAGGAGAGAGTGGAACCAAAATCAATTCAGTTTTCTGAAATCATCCATGGAAAGTTTTGAATTCTGTACTTCTAAATTTGAATTTCTTACAAGAGAAAAAAAGAGGAAATACATTTATCAGACTTCAATTGACAATCAAAAGCCGTAAACACATTCAAATTTCTGTGCTCACATCCCTGGTGTGTTTCTAATCAAAATGCATAATTTGCTTCAAAATTCTGTTGTGGTACAAATTCATACACTTCCTGATGTGCTTTGAATTCCCATGCTACAATTCCTGATGTGACTCAAAATCCTACTGCAAATTTTTGGATGTGATTCAAAATCCAGTGAACAAAATTCTGAATGTGCTTCAAATTTTTTATGTGATTCAAATTCCTGTGTTACAATTCCTGATACAATTCAAATTCCTGTGCCACAAATTCTGAAGTGACTTAAATTTCTATTGCAATTTTCTGATGTGATTTGAAATTCAGTGAACAAAATCCAAATGTGCTTTAATTGTGCTTTGAATTTCTTACGTGATTCAAAATTCATGTTCAATTTCCTGAAGTGGTCGGAATTACTACTACAATTTCCTGAGGTGTTTCAAATTTGTGAATTCAATTTACTGATGTGATTCAAATTCCGGTGCTACAATTCCTGATGTGACTCAAATTCCTACTGCAAATTTTTGGATGTGATTCAAAATCCAGTGAACAAAATTCTGAATGTGCTTCAAATTTTGTATGTGATTCAAATTCCTGTGTCACAATTCCTGATGCAATTCAAATTCTTGCTGTGCTTAAAATCTGATCAAGTGTTCAAATTTTTCTTGTGGTCTGTCCAATTCCTAATGGGTTTCAAATTCAAATAAAAAACTTTATCAGGTACAATGAAAAAAGCGCACTCAAGAAATGAAAAATTGAAATGGCCTAAAACCAAAAAGGGGGCAGGGGGGATCCCCTTTTCCCAAGTGCGGGACTGATCAGAATCTATTGCCAAAGTGAGGGATGAAAATCTGGTGCGCAAAACAAGGATTCAAAACTCAAAGTCAGGCTTCTAAACTGTGTCTATTTCAAACACGTGCACGTGAGAAAGATTAAAATCAATTTTCATAATGAAGACTGAATCAAAAAGCTCTTATTATTGAGAAAAAAGGGGCAAAAACCAAACTCCATTGTTCAACTTTGATACCTGAGCTGAGAGACACTCAAAAAGGAAGGAGAATGCAAGCACTGTGATGGGACTTCAAACAACAGTGAAACAAACAAGGACAAGATTTCTTCAAAACAACTTCATGGGAGTATTGACACTGAGTATTTTTATGAGCCTGGCCAGCTCTATTCTTTTGTAACCCAATTGTTTGAATGTGTATTGCACTTGTATCAACTGAAAGAAACTCACTAACCACATGCTTTTGGAAGGGAACAAAAGACCTCAAAATGGAGACTGTGAAAATTCCTTCTGAGGGAACACTATGCCATTGCTGGTGACAAGAGATGCAACTGATGAACAACAAGAGGGAAAAGCCATACTTCAGAAGAGCCTGGAAGAAGTCCTGATTTGATCAGCATCAACATTCATGTGAATTTGTCAACTGCAAGGAAACATTTGTGTTGCTCATAGCAATGTATTTTTTGTTGTTCAAAAAACTGAATATGTTTCTATGAACTGTTTTCAACACACCTTACGTCCAACCTATTTTTTGAATACCCTTCTAATACACATCTAACCCTTTTTTAATTAGAAATTTACAAAAAAGTTCTCTAAGCACTTTCATTTCTTTAAATTCTCTTCTTCCATTTCAAGAAACAAAAGGGGGGTTTTTGTGGCAAATTTTTTAGCAGTAGAACTTCTGAGAAAGAGGAGACAAGTTTTGGCTCTCCCCAAAACTTGTCTCTCCTGCCCTTGGAGACTTCCTGGGACAGGGGGAAGCCCTGTTGTTCCCAGGACTTCCTGGAGGGTTGAAATGCAACCTCCAGGGTCTGCTATTCTTGGAAGGGGGGTGCAATCTGTTCAAAACGATATTTTCTTTGCAACCATCTGCTGTTTATCTCTGAGGCCATCTGTGGCCAACCCCTTTTTTTGCATCCTTGAGGATAGTTTTCTTGGTGACTCTTCTCTCACCATTTACTTCACTTCTCTGAAAAACTTCCAACAGACAACAGCTACAGAAAACTTGGAAAAAGTGTACCATGTTATATTTGAAATATATCAACTTCAAAATAGGGTGTTCAGTCACCCCGGTTGTAGCCCAACCAAATTCTTGAGTTTTATTTTAAACACTAAATATTCCTCTGGAAATACTTCACAATGTGCTCGACATTCAATGCGGTTGGGTGGCGCTTGGAGCTTCAGTTCCACCTCCCATGCCTACTGGAGGCTTCTTCCACAAGGATCTTGCAATGGAGGATCGTCTGCCCCAACTTCCCTTGCAGTTTAGGAGTGGGTTGGAGCGTATTCCTGATTCAATCAGACTTCAGGCTGGATTTGGACTTATCAAGGAATTTTCCAGTCAACTCCGACAAATGGTTGGGATTCAAGTCGTGGCTCTGGATGGAATAAAGGGGTGGTTTTTGGTAGTCACTCCAAACTATCAACTTGGCCAGTGGATCAAGACTAACCCAAACGTGTTCGGGCACATCATGCTACAAGCATACTTGGCCTTTGCTAGGGAGAATGCGATGGCAATTCGGCTTGGTCTTTGCTGGGAGGCGCCTCCACGTCTTACATTACTACAAACTAGGACATACCCTAGAGGTTCGATGACCGAACTAAACCCGGTACGAAGAGGGTCTTAAGGTGGACGAACCGGAGTAGCCGTGACACCACTGTGGACGAAGGTGTCTTGTCTGGGAGGTCCGGTGGCTCAAGTGGCTATGGACTGCGCCGTTGATCTGTTTGAAGGGTAAGAGGTTAATCTGTTGTATTGACCTTTTCCAGAGATCTGATCATCTTTTTGTTTCAGGATTTTGCACGTGTTCCAGCGTTGTTTGATCGACAAATGCTTCTCAGTCAAGTGCCTTCAAGGAGTGCCAAGAGCAGCTGCCGAGAGGGGATCTGGACGCTTTGCAGTTGGGTCTATCATGAGGTATCGCAATTTGACCCATCCTAGGGTCATCATCTCATGCACAAGGTCTGGCGGTTATTGGTTAGTCAGTCATGGGGGTCGCCAGTTTGCTCAGAGCAGCGACCTGACTTTGATCCAAGGCTGAGAGCCTCTACTGGACCATGTAAAGTTCAATAAACTTTTTGTTTTTGGGACGCAGTGACTTTCTTTTTGGCTGACGGGTATTTTTGTTGAAACATGAGAGTCTCTTTTGTATATTCATTGTATTTGCACTGTTTTGAATCATTTGGCATCGGAATAAACTTTGTTCAAAATGGACCTCTCAGTCTTCAAGTTTCTTCATTGGTCAGTTGTTCGTTGTCAGCTTTTGTTTGAGACGAGGCTTTAAACCAGTTTGTTTTCAACTTCTTGTCATCAGCTTTTGCTCAAGGCAAGATTCTGTAGGCATTCGCTTTCTTTTGCTTGACTTCTTGTTATTGGCCTTTGTTCAAGACGGGACTTCACCATTCCTTTCAAGTAGGCGTCATGAAGTTGCGTTGTAAACCAAAACTCATAGAAGCCCTTGATTGCATTGGGAATGGCAGAGTGTCTTGGTCACACAGTGAGAACAGTTCATGGCCATCGATTGCTAGAGCCCCCCTCAAAAGTGTAGTGAACCAAAAACTGTACAAAGTGAATGATGATGGCGTGTACAGTGTGTTGAATGAACCATCTCTGCATCCGTCATGTGCAACACCTCAAGAATTTATGGAGAAATTGAAAGAAGATGGATTCATGCATCCCATCCGAGACTGTTCCAGTGAACCAGAAGACCCACAACGTGATCCACCAAGGGAACGGGATAGTGTATCTCCTTACAATGACACATTTGGAATGAAGGATTGCTTAGACTTCTGGACGGAGAGCAATAAACTCAGTGTTGGACAACAGTCTGCACCAAAAATGTATGTGACGGAATTGGAGTTGCCCTCACCAACCCAGATGCCAGAAAAGGTTAGTTAGAAATTCTTCAATTTTGTAATTACGCTGTATGTAAACTTGTGGAAATCTTTTCCTTGTTGAGCCACATCCTACATTTGTTGAAATCCGCGTCGATGAGCCACACTGCTTAATATATTGAAACCATTGAGGTTGGCATAAATGCTATTTTACAGGGTGAATTCAACTTGGATTTGACAAACCTGAGTGGAAATTAAATTGGCGCTCTTCTGTTGGAGCTGAGGTAGCCATTGGTAATGAATGGGATTAACACTCCCTTCCACTTCCTGGGGTCTTGTCACACTGTGTTCCCATTTCATTGTGAGGATATGAACCTGCTATCCATCAACATCCACATGGGAGGCTACAAGAAGTACTGGTAAGATAACAGTTGCTCTATTGCTGTTCTTCAATTGTCATGTTGTCATTTNGGGAGTAATCCTTTACCCAGGGTCCCTTTCAAAGAAAGGCATCGACCTTCCAGGTCACTTAAATTCATCTCCATTGAATTCAAGACTTTCACACTCCCTTCTCCTCAAGGAGAAATTCCTTTCTGACCTATCTATGAAAGGCCAACTCTTGCTGGCCTTCTGTGAAGTTTTCCTGGTTTCCTACTCTATCCAAAAACCTCACTCTTCCCTGAGCTTTCATATGAGAAACTCCTGTGTCTGTGTTCCAAAACATTGTGTGTATTGACTGTGTGTTGAAAACCGAATTACAACAACCTTAAAATAGGGTGATTCTCACCCCGGTTGCAGCCCGACCGACTTATTGTGTTTCATTTTTTGAACTTCTTTTTACAAATCATAAATTAAAACTAAACCTTTTATTTGTTGGGATTTATTCCTGACAGGATTGACCTGGAAACTTTCGAACTTCCATTGATTGCAAATCCTCCAACCCTAATGGAGTTGAAGAAAACAAAAATGTGATTATTCCTATATTTAAGGGTTTCATAAAATTATATCTTAATAATTAAATCAAATTGTTTCTTCCTGTTCAGCCCACAGATGGAAGAAGAAATGAAACTGAGGACCAGAGGTAATAAAAGAGAAGAGAAAGCATTCCATCTGTTGAAGAAGAGGGTGCAGTTTCTGACAAAACTTGCAGAAAAATTGAATGAGCATGCGGAAGAGTAAGTAAAATGTCCAGTAATAATGTATGAACCAATTTATTGAAATTAAATTAATTAGATTGATAAATTCAACTGTCAATGCATGTTTTAGGAATTTGAAAATAAAGGAGTACCTGACAGATGAAGAGGTCCGTTCAATGCCTTTGGTCCAGGAAGAAGTTGAAAAACTGAAGGCTTTCAATAAGTGTAACAAACGAAAACTGGCCAAAATCCAATACATAAGTGACAAAGAGAATGCAGAGGACATAAGTGTGCAGAAGGAAATCATTGTTGAAAGTCTGACAGGTGACAAAGAGAATGCAGAGTACATAAGTGTGCACCAGGAAATCATTGTTGAAAATCGCAGATTTGAAAGTGAAAGGGCTTTACGTATTTGTGAAGCCGCTGCTTGTTTTGATGATAACACTCATGTCATTATTCTTGATAATTAAATAATTAATATTTAATATTGAATGTTCTGTAACATTTCCTACATACAATACTTACAAATTCTGTAATCATAGTATTTCATGCATTCTTACTTTCTTTTCATTATAGGTACCTACAACGCGTGTTTTGTGCCTCAGCTCATCGTCTGATTGTTCCTCTTTTTTTTACAGGACTAACTCCGGTTATGCATGCATTGGCCATACAAGCAATTGGACCAAGTGGAGAAAAAATTTTGACAAAATTCATGGTGAGAAGGATCATGGAGGTCCTGTTATCTCAGATGTGAATCATTTTGGCAACTCAGAATATATTCATCAATTACAAGTTGAAAAGTTTTCATTCAATCTTGCCACTGTGTGACTGGAGAAAACACATGTGCCTCCAGAAAGTGGCTTGAAACAAGCAACATTCCTTCTTGCCATGGCAGACAACAAGGAATGGTACACATATAAAACATGAGTGGCTGAGAGAGAAAGAATTCTGGTCTCAGACCATTTCCAAGCAAATGAAAATATTTGGAAAAACAAAGAAGGGCATTTGTGAAGGCCCAGTTTCTTTTTGTTTAAAATTGATTCTTTCAAAAAGAGGATGATTCCTGGAAGAGGAATTTTATTTTCTTGACACAGTAAAGAGAAAAGATGACGATAATGCCCATAGGGCGTTATTGGCCTGAAAAACATAGTGTTATTCGCAGTAAATGTTAAAAAGAAAGCAAGATGGAATTCTATGGATTAGAGATTAAAACGTCAGAGTTTGGGAAGATGTTGAAAACGCATGTGCCTCCAGAAAGTGGCTTGAAACAAGCAACATTGCAACATAAACCATGGGATAGAATGCGTGGAGTATTCAGTATTCTGAGATGCAATGCAATTCTTGGCTAGTCCACTAATTAATGAGTAAAACGACCGGACAGTGGCACCACTTACGGTTTATCTCGCTGTCATCCCCGTCAGACTTCTCCGTATTGGTGGAGATCGGCGACAACGAGATGGGGTTACTAGCTCTGGACGAGGACGGTTGCTGAAACGCGGGTCTCTTCGCCGGAGACGGACCCGAGGACTGCCCATCAATTGACGATGATGATGATGAAGACACTGAGGAAGAGGATGATGACGAGGAAACGTCCGAGTCAGATTACGAGGAAACGTCCCAGTCAGATCCTGCCTCAGATTTTGGCTTGGTGGACGGAGGGGATGGCGCAGATGAGCTAGACTCCAAATCAGAATCCAGTGCTTCGCGCATTGATTACGAGTTTCGTTTTCTTCCCTTATCAATGGTTTTGCTCGGCGACCGAGAAGACGAGGCCCGCGAAGACATTTGTTTATCTAAATAGAATCGGAAGACAGTCATATAGCGATCCATTCGATCGTGATGCAGAAAACTACAAGAAAGAACCACGTCGAAGAATAAGATTATCAATTTTCGGACGAAACTGATACAATACTACTCAAGAACGGGATTAAATTTGTTCGGAAATTTTGCTGGCTTGAAAAATTCATAATTTCAATCCGCGATCTAAAAAGGCACAAAGAACAGATTCTATTTCGGGACACAGAAGTATTGAATTAAACAGAGTAAGATTTTAAATCCAAAGGAAGAATTTGACATTTCCATCATCCAAGAGACCAAGAATGACGAAATATTCACCGTGAGTAGATGTTTACTGTAACTAAAATGAAATTTTACACACATCTCACTCAAATCAGCTTTTGCATTCCCTTCAGGACACAAAGAGGGTTTCCGTTGTAGAATACCGCGGTTGGCAGGGTTCAGGGTGTATAAACAGGTAAAATATATATTTTCATGATAACTATACTTCTTTGTCTGTTCAGTTCAACATTTTGACCTACAAGAATCAGAGTATCCTAGAAGTTACTACTACATTCAAATCACCTTCGACTTATTCTTCCTTGGCTTCTTCTGAAGTTCCACGTCCGTCGGCTCTCTCCGTTTTCCGCTGCCTCGCGATAATGTGCATTTTTGCGTTGTCTATATTTTTTGGCGATTCGTCGCTGGATTCCGCAGACGAAGAAGATGAAAAGGGTTTCTTCTTGGCTGAAAAAAAGGGATGCATCATCAGAAAAAATTCAGTAATGCAGACGCATCGAATGCATTTGAGATGTTGATGCGTTGAGAACAAAAATCAGCCCAGAAAATCCTTCACTATAACAGGATTAAATTTGTTCGGAAATTTTGCTGGCTTGAAAAATTCATAATTTCAATCCGCGATCTAAAAAGGCACAAAGAACAGATTCTATTTCGGGACACAGAAGTATTGAAACAGAGTAAGATTTTAAATCCAGAGGAAGAATTTGACATTTCCATCATCCAAGAGACCAAGAATGACGAAATATTCATCGTGAGTAAAAGTAACTAAAATGAAATTTTACACACATCTCACTTAAATCAGCGTTTGCGTTCCCTTCAGGACACAAGAGGGTTTCCGTTGTAAAACACGAAAACACGTTGTAAACCGTTGCAAAAAACGAAGATTTTTTGAGTGTAGAATCAGCTACACCAGCGAAAAAATGCTTTTCCAAAATTTACGCAACACATGTCAGATCGTATTTTAAAAAACCAATAAAAAAGCTTCCTGAAAAAACCCAGAAAATAAAACACAAAAAAGCCACAGCACCCGGCTAGACCTCCGTTAGAACTGGCGAGACGAGCAGCGCGGCCCCAGCACTAAACAGCGCCGCTACCAGAGGCCAGCCTTGGAGCTGATTGGCTGCCGGAAATTTTCGAGTACGCGTGTACTGGCATCGACATCTGGTGGGCAAATGCACCCCTTGTTTGTCCTTGAGCATATATTTCAGCGTCCCTCCAACCTGCAAATTATAAAATAATTATAAAATTTTGGCTTGCATTTAGATCTGTTTTCAAAAATGAAATTGCTTGATAATCAACTTAAAATGCTTAGGTGCAGATACATTAAGTTGAAAATTTGTGTACTTTTTATAAAGGTTTTCTTATATTCTCTACACAATATACTGTATAACAAATATATATTGAATATTAAGATTGCAAATGAAGTATAGTTATTTTTAATTTCATCATGAAATGTCCCTATGTGAGAAATTCAAGTACATCAGTGTCCTCATGTCAGAAACTTTTTATTAATTGTGACTTGGAAAATATTGTGGACCCATAAAGGTCCAGGGGTTCAACTTTATGTTTATTTTTGTGGGGGAATTGCTTTGACAATGACCAGCTGAAGTACATTATATCAGGTTAGTTTGTTCTGCCAGTCTTTTAATACCTTAATTAATCAGTTCTGGAGGTGCTTTTGGCATGCTTTTTATTACCAGGCTTGTTTTTATGCATTAAATTAATTCAGATGATAATCAATCACACATAATCTGACATTGCATGTTTTCATGCATTAAATTGACTCAGATGATAATCAATCACATGTAATCTGAAGTTGTATGAAAAATGTGAATGTAATTCATCAAACAAAGTTTACTGCTTGCAAGACCAGCAGTATGAAGCACACAAATCTTAATTTTCAACTGCTGGAGTATATAGAACAATTTTGAGCAAGCAAATACATCTTGGAATACACATTTAAATATCACTCAAAAATAAATTTATCTAACTTGGAGTTGCTCACGATTATTTTTGAGCAACTTATAAGAACCTAGCATATTTGAACTTACTAAATACAGTATAGACAGTAGAGTCTGTATATTTCTGTATATTTCACCAGCATCTGGTCATTTATTTTCCGCATATGGATATATGACCCCAACTTTTAGATTCGATGGAAGGAAATTCTTCTCCCTTCAGAGTGTGCCCATATGTACAATGTGCTGGTATTTCCCAAATTTCGGGAAATTTGTCCCTTCTTTTTCATTGGGACACAAACAGCCAGGCAGCAACAGTGAGGATGTCAAGGAACTCATTTACACCCAGTAATGATATTAGGAAAAGGGGTGGGGCAGGGGTCCTTTGTTGTCAACTTTCTGCCCTGCTCAGCTCCCCTCCTCTTCCTTCCTGATATTTTTGGTTCATGGGACATTGTGCCCTCAGATACCCCTTTCTGTGCATACTTGTAAAATAACATCTGAATTAATTTTAATTTTGTAAATTAAAAACATTTATGTGATTCATCACATTTTTGGGGTAGGTTGGGTGAGTTAGGTTAGGTTAGTTTAGTATTGGGTTTTTGGTGTAGGTTAGGTTAGTTTATTCAAAGAATTTTTGAATTAATTTTAATTTTTTAAATTCAGCATATTTATTCAATTCATTGTATTTTTGGGGTAGGTTAGGTTAGGTTAGGTTAGTTAGGTTAGGTTAGTTTATATATTTAATATATTAGAAATATCCTTTGAAGTTAGGTTAGGTTTTTAAGTTAGGTCAGGTTAGGTTAGGTTTTTAAGTTAGGTTAGGTTAGGTTAGGTTTTTAAGTTAGGTTAGGTTTTTAAGTTAGGTTAGGTTTTTTAGGTTGGTTAGGTTAGTTAGGTTAGCTCAATTTAAATATTTAATATATTAGAAATACTCTTTTGCAGCATTGTGGTTTTCCAAGAAAAATGTGTGCCCAAAATACGGACTATGCTAGCTGTCTTCTGATGCAGGACAGGAGGGGCGGCGAGCCGCATCCCTGTGACCCTTTTTCTGCATTTTTTGGGTGGGTTAAGTGCAGGCAAATGAGGGGGAGATCAAGTCTTTGACTGGTCCCTTTTAACCATGGCTACAAAGCCAACCCCCTCAGGGAAAGTGCAGAGATCACCAGCTTCAAGTCCCGTTATTTCCCGGTATACCATACAGCTTGCCTACCACACCACAAGGACATTTGCAATCGTTTCTGAAATTATGATGTTCCGGGTGCTGGATGAAATCCTGTACTTAAGAAAATACCGACAAAAGAGTTTGCATATCAGAAAAACCTACCAGAAAAAACTGGCCAGCGCTAAACACTGTCAATGAAAAATTGGAATTGATTAAAAGAAGGGAAAAGCAGGAATAGTTTCTCACGGGAACATATCCATAACTTTTTTAGCAAAAAAAAAAAACTACTATACCACAAACACGCCATGAAGGACATGAAAGAACAGCGTTTGTATTCATCAAACAAAGTTTACTGTTTGCAAGACCAGCAGTATATGAAGCACACAAATCTTAATTTTTGACTGCTTGAGTATATACAACAATTTTGAGCAAGAAAATAAATCTTAGAGTACACATTTAAATATTAACTCAAAAATAAATTTTTATGACTTGGAATTGCTCATGATTATTTTTGAGCAACTCAAAGAAAATCCAAAACATTGGGTATTAAAAAATGTACCTGTATAATTCTTCAATGATTTACTGAGCCCGGTTGTGTGTAGGACTTTTTAGCTGCTTAATGTATTTTTACTGAGCTGCGTTGTGTGTAGGACTTCTGACTTCTGAGCCGCGTTGTGTATTTTTGCTGAGCCGCGTCATTTACTAGGACTTTTGAGCCATGTCATTTACTAGGACTTTTGAGCCGCGTCATGTATTTTGCTGACCTGCATCATGTATTTTGCATCATGGTGTGTAAGGACTTTTGATCCGGGTCATGTATTTTGCTGAGCTGCATTGTGTATTTTTGCTCAGCCGCGTCATGTACTAGGACTTTTGAGCTGCGTCTCATGTATTTTGCTGAGATGTGTGTGTAGGACTTCTATTTTGGAGCCGCGTCATGTATTTTTACTGAGCCGCATCCTGTGTAGGACTCCTGACTTCTTAGCTGCGTTGTGTATTTTTACTGAGCCGCGTCATGTTTTTTTGTGTTTTCACTTTTATTTGTGTGAAAGGATTTTTGAGCCGCATTTATGTATTTTTACTGAGCCGCATTGTGTATTTTTGTGTTTGGACTTATATTCGTGTGATAGGATTTTTGTCATGTATTTTGCTGAGCCGCATCTTGTTGAGCCACGTCATGTATTTTTACTGAGCTGCGTCATGTATTTCGCATCGTGGTGTGTTGGACTTTTGATCTGCGTCATATATTTTGCTGAGCCGCGTCATGTATTTTTGCTGAGCTGTCGTGTGTAGGACTTATATTTTTGAGCCGCATTCATGTATTTTTACTGAGTTGAATCGTGTATTTTTGTGTTTGGACTTTACATTTGTGTGATAGGATTTTTGTCATGTATTTTGCTATTGCATGTATTATTATTTTTGAGCAACTCAAAGAAAATCCAAAACATTGGGTATTAAAAAATTTACCTGTATAATTCTTCAATCATTTACTGAGCCTCGTTGTGTGTAGGACTTTTTAGCCGCGTCATGTATTTTTACTGAGCTGGTCATGTATTTTTACTGAGCCGCGTCATGTATTATTACTGAGCTGTGTTGTGTGTAGGACTTCTGACTTCTGAGCCGTGTTGTGTCTTTTTACTGAGTGGCATTGTGTATTTTTGTGTTTGGACTTTACTGAGCCGTGTTGTGTGTATTATTTTGGAGCAACTCAAAGAAAATCCAAAACATTGGGTACAGTATTAAAAATGTACCTGTATATTTCATCAATCATTTACTGAGCCACATTGTGTGTAGGATTCTTTAGCCGCGTCATGTCATGTATTTTTACTGAGCCATGTCATGTTTTATTACTGAGTCGCGTCGTGTGTAGGTCTCATGTACAGTATTTTTACTGGCCTCATCATGTATTTATGTATTTTTACTGAGCTGCGTCATGTTTTATTACTGAGTTGCGTTGTGTGTTGGACTCATGTACAGTATTTTCACTGGCCGCATCATGTCATGTTTTCTTAATGATTCGCGTGTGTAGGAATCAACAGTATTTTTACTGGCCGCGTCATGTATTTATCATTCAAGTGGAATACATGAAGTTTTTCAACAACAAATAATAAAATGCCCTGTGCTTGTTGTGAAGCATTTTCTTATCAAATCAATAAAAATGGACTCTACAGTGTACCCCCAGCTTGTTGGATTTAAAAATAAAACATTCAATTTAAAACACCATCAGTTTTAATTTCTTCCCACACCCAAAGACACACAAAGAAAGGACACTTTGAGAGGTACGGTGATTTGATGCAGATGCAATGCTGCTTGGTTTGTGTGGTACTGTGAGGTAGCCTTTGAAGTCACTCTTTGCCAGGGTTGCTGGAGGCGTTCGTTCGGAAACTGTAGGAAAACAAAGTACAGATAGAGGGCAGCAGGGGTAAAATAATGGCCGCGCGCATGGACGCACACAGAGTGTTTAGCTGGCATCCCTATAAAGCTCAATAGAGCCAACCTTTTTGATGATGAAAAACGCAGTGACTGGACGTCATTGTACACTTTCAAACTCAATGCAACTCACTTCCACCCTGCTCCCCTAAAGGGCTGTTCCTTCCACTCCCTCCCTCAGCGCCACAAATGAGTGACTTCATGAACTGCGTATGCTTGCAGATAGGAATTACATGTTGAAGAATGGTGTAGGAAGATAGCATACTATTCAATACATGAACTTGCAGCATTCTTAATGTTTCATTCTTGTTATTTTATGAGAAGTGTTTAGTGGTTGCCAAAAGTGGTAAACAAATTCAAAGGTATTCCATCACTACTGCTGATTTGTGCAAATGACTTCCAAGCATGACCAGAAAATACTGTAATTATTTTTATCTGATTTTGGGAGGTGGTTGGGTAAAGTTAGGTTAGGTCAGTTTATGTTAATTAAAATATAATTGATATTTGGGAGGCGGTTGGGTAAAGTTAGGTTAGGTCAGGTTATGTTAATTAAAAGATATTTGCAACTAACATAACATAACCTGACCTAACAAACCTCCTCCCAACATCAGTTTCAGCAGATTGCAGAAAAATAAAATTCACAGTTTCTGGTAGGTCATTGTGATTATGAACTTGTCCTAAGATTTGTCTGGATGGTAGTGTGGTCTAGGAATGAGGTACAGAGATTACAGGAAATTACAATATATTTTTAGTTATTTAAAAAAGGTGTTTTATATGTGCACTATGTTATTTGTCCCTTGGAATATCCATTTACATTTTACACCGCTAAAGCATTACAGTTGAAGTCACTCAATGAGAGGCTGGGGCTCCTATAGGGGTGGAGTGAAAGAGGTAGGGTTGAATGGAGCTGTGTTGAGTGGAAGTTGTACCATAATGTTCAGTCATGGGAAAATGCTTATCAAGGTCAATGTTTGATGCTTTCACTAAAAAAAGTCCCACTAGTATTTTTGGTGCAGCATTCTGCGTTGAGTACTCCCTTGAGTTTTATTTCTGTGTGGATCATTCTTCAGAACTAATGGATTTTTTCTTTTAATGTACTTGGCAGGTATGGGACCATGCGATGATCCTTTGACAGTTGGGATTGATGTTGGCAGTCACAGCGTTCGGGCGGGCGTTTTCACGTTTTCCGGGAAAATGTTGAATTATGCTGCTCACGAAATCAACTCGTATTCCCCGAAATTGGGATATTATCAGCAATCGTCTAAAGAAATCTGGAATGCTGTTTGTGTCGCGGTCAAAAATCTGTTGGACGCGCCTGGTTTCAGTTCGAACAGAGCAAGAGTCCGTGGAATTGGTTTTGATGCCACATGCTCTATGGCTATCATTCCTCACGAAAAGGCCGAAGTCTTCGATTTGAATACGTTGTCAACTGTGTCTGAGGTGGAGAATGATTTCGTGCAGGATATTATTATGTGGATGGATCATAGAGCCACTGAAGAGGCTGATGCCATTAATAAGCATTCGTCTTCGGAGAAGACCTTGACGTACGTTGGGAAGCATATATCTCCAGAGATGCAAACCCCGAAGCTGATTTGGTTGACGAAACACGTGAATCAAGCTCAATGGCAACGAATCGAACACCTTTTCGACTTACCAGATTACCTCACGTGGAAAGCTACTGGGAAAGAAGCGAGGAACTTGTGCTCATTGGTTTGCAAATGGGGTCTACTACCGAATGCGGAAAGCTTCGCTTGGGACTCGGCGTTTGTTGAAGACGTGTTGCAGCTCAAACCCGAAGACATGCAGAAGATTTGTGATACCTTTCAAGACCCCGGGAAGTTTTTGGGGGAATTGTCGGTCAATGCAAAGGCGCAAATGGGGTTTCCCGAAGATTCTTGCATCCGTGTTGGATCCGGGATAATTGACGCGCATGCAGGATGTTTGGGTTCAATCTCAGCTCGGCTTAACATCGAAGGCAGGCCAGATATGCCTATTAGCATTAGTCGAAGGCTCGTCATGGTGTGTGGAACGTCCTCTTGTCACCTCACTGTTTCTCCTGAGCCTTCGTTTCCCACGGGGGTTTGGGGACCGTACAAGAGCGTTGTTTTACCCGGATTTTGGACACTCGAAGGCGGGCAGTCTGCGTCGGGTGTATTGTTAATGCATGTGTTATCAACACACCCTGCTTTCAGTGATGTTCAGTTGAAGGCACAAGAGCTTGGGTTGAGTCCGCAGAAATATCTTGAGGATGTTCTGGACTGTGAAGCAAAATCGCGTTCAGTACCGGGGCATGAGTTGACAACGCACTTGCATGTGTACCCTGACTTCCACGGGAACAGGTAAGTTTTGCCTTTTTCAGAAACCGTGTGTGTGAGATTATGGTACAGTTGGACCTCAGTAACTTGAACCTCCCGAAGTTGAACAATGTTCAAGTCCTTGTCTTAATTTTGGAAACAATGCATTGGGAACCTCTCTAACTCGAAGACTTTCCCCCTTCAAATCTCCATAGCTCAAATTTTCTGAAGGTCTTTTCGCTATTATTTTATCGACACAAGAGAAAAGCAATATAAATTATATTAGATGCGTTTCGGAGGGAAGTGAAAGGCTAATTAGGCAAAGGAACCCTTGCCTCAAACGAACTTCGGCATCCTGTCAACTCAATAAAGAAGCTATTTAATGCTTAGAACATCAATAATTACACTTTCCTGTAATTCTTCATCGTTTCCCACTACAAAAAGACATGTTTCCCAGACTCGAAAGGTTTTTTGATGGTCCCTTGAAATTTGAGTCGAAGAGGTTTGACTTCGACTGTACTTCGAAACATTCTATCAATTTTTAAGGAACTTAAAAATTTTCTTTGTAATGTTGTGACACCTCGCAGAAGGCTCTAATTACTCAAAAGCAGTAATGGCGATGGTGGTGCAGTTTTTCCAGTTCACGGCTTTTCCTGTGTTGTGAACCAACAATCCAAGGTTCAATGGATGAGTTAGTGATCGCTTATTTCACTTCTGTCTGGGTCCTGTTGTGTCGCCATTGATGCGCATCGAAAATATTCAAAGAAGCACCCGGAAATGTATTTTCATGGTAGGCTCCGTTTCTTATTTTTATTGCGCTGGTTGTTCAGTAATCCCCAAGGTAGCATGCATAATTTCCTAACGGTGAGGCTCAGAAGTAAGAGTACAGTGTCTTCAAGGAATGCGTTTGGTTTTCCAAGATGTGTCGCGACGGCGCGGGTGACCGATGATGAACCACGAGAAGTTCAAGTTCTGTTATTCAAGGTCTGCGACTGATTCCTTCTTGGCAATGAGAGTTTGGTTATTTGAAAAAGATGGTAGCTGAAATGGTTTCTGTTGCGATTAAAATTGTTATTCAGAGTAACTGTCTATTGTTAGAATCTTCGTCCGTATCCGTTGAACTTCACTGAGGTCTAGTTTGGTGTTTTCAGGCTAGTGAAGCTGCATTTAAGGTGGAATATTGTTCAGTACAGTGAATACTGTATCTGCTTGAAAAATGGTTTTCAGTGTAACACACTTTTTCGAGGAATGTTGAATACATTTTCAAGTTTAAACTTTCTGACTAAGGCAAGCACAGTCTGAAATTTTGTATCCCGAATGTGACTGGCTGGCTCTAGTAACATGCATGGAAGCTGTGATCAATGACAAACAAGCTTCCAAGTGTTTCCAAGCATCACTCTCCCCAGAATTGGTCCCATTGTTGGAATGCATGATCAAATCCAATCTTTTTCAAGAAGATCACTCAATTTTCCATCAATAATTGAAAACCTGAGAGCCAAAAAGCAAAATCTGATAGATTATAGGCATGTCTGATGTGAACATTGTTTCCAGTCTCGAATTGTGTAACTCTTGTTACTCTTTAAAAAAATATTCCACGCATCAAACTTTTTCTGAATTCTCAAAAAGTTTGTTGTAAGAATGTTTTACTTTCTTGGTTTCTTGTGAGGTTAGGTTGCTGTATTTGGTTTGTGATGATTGGGGAAGTGTCATTTTTAAAGTAAAGTCATTTGGAATACAGTAAAGTAAACCCCTTGTTAACAAACTTGATTTGTTCCTGACAACATTTTGTTAACCACATTGGATTTTCCCATAGACTTGAATGGGAAAAAATCTAATCACTTCCACAAACCCAAAAGATAATGAAACATTTCATAATTTTTTTTCAAAATTAGCTAAATGGATGGTAAAATGATTTAAGAAATTTCAAAAAAACTTTTATTGCATAGATCTGAGGGTTGGAAATATAATTCTTGTAATTTGGCCTTCAACTTATTTGCAATTTTAGTGCAAAAATGTCCACATGTTGAGTCAGTGTTTGCATATTAGGCCTTTTTTATGCATTTTTATAGGTAAATAAGTGTCCATAGGTTGAATTGTCTGCCTGTCAAGTTGTCCACATTTGGTGGTCTCACTGTGCAGTACTTTATTCTCATTCAGTAAAATTTCTAAATCCTATTCCTATTCTGCTTGTTTTCCAGGGCTCCGCATGCAGATCCCTCAATGAAAGGCATGATCTGTGGATTAACATTGAGCTCGAGTGAAGTGGATTTGGCTCGTCTGTACCTCGCTGCTGTCCAGGCCTTGGCATATTCCACCAAATCCATTGTGGAGGCAATGATCCTCGGCGGGCATGACTCGTTCGACACTGTTGTGATGTGTGGTGGTTTAACGCAAGGATCGCTGTTTATTCAGACTCACGCTGACGTTTTGGGCGTGCCAGTTATTGTACCCGGTTGGTGCGAGGTTAATTTTAGCCCAGTGCTGCTGGGAGCTGCCATGTTGGGTGCGAGAGCTTCCGATCCCGTCAAAGAGTTGCAGACTGTCATGCGGGACATGGCTCCGGAAGCCAAGGTTTTCCATCCGAATTTTGATTCTCAGACGTTCCACGAGAGAAAATATTCAGTTTTTTCGGAAATGTACAAGAATCAGATATTGTATCGGAATATCATGAAAAACGAGGAGTAATTTAAAGTGATCTATTTCACTCGCAATATTTTAGAATCGTATACCCGGTGTTCAAACGGATAGTGAGAAACATGCAATATGATCGAGTGGGGTCAAAAGATATATGTTAATGTAACCTCAGTTCAATGGCAAGAAAATTTAGGACAGTGGAATCGAATGAGAAGCAACTTTTCATTTAAAGATCAATACGTTATGAACCGATTTGAACGGCTTTCGGGCAGGGACCTGGAAAAAGATTTCTTCGTAACGAGATTTTACTGTTATTGTAACAGAGAATATCATTGGCATAACAAGTCCAGCTTTTGTGATACGTGGAGAGAATTTCTAGTGGGATAAAGTTTTTATTGTGGCAGAAACGGGATCAGCAGATCCTCAGATTCTTGAAAGGGATTGCGAATTTTGGGGCAACGGTGGGAATCATTTTTGTTGAATAATTCTGTGATGGTCACTCAAAACTGGAACTGTGAATACATTTGCGTCAGTGCTTATTTTCTTAACATGTTAAACTCATTTATTTTATCATTGTACTCGTTGGTGCCAGAGTATGCTTTTCTGCTTGTCAGTTTGGGGGTTCTTCCAACTAATCAATTGATGGGGTTACATTGGGTCAAACTTACTGCATGAAGATAACACGCTTTCTCTTGCATGAGCTCAAATGGAATAATTATTCATTTTTTTATTACAGCTGACACTGCTGCAAAAATGGCTACAGAGATTCATAAGAAACAGCTTTTTTTTCTGTGCCTGTACATTTTGTGGTGGAGAAAAGTACAGTATTGTTAAATTTAATCTTGTCTTTAGATGTGCTGTGACTAGTTGATGTCAAATTTGTGAATGCAAGATTTTGTTAATCTTTTTTTATTCTGCAGAACAGGTGGAATAGGACAAAGGGATTGCAATTAATGCAGGGAATTGGACACAAGTTAGCATGCATGCTTTCCTTCTCATTTTGTGGAGTGTTTCATGAGATTCATTTACAGGAACATCTTTTTATAGCGAACTGTTGGGGACTTCAGAAAAATTATGTTATCCTGAATAATTTGTTCTCACAAAATTTTCAAAATTAATGACAGAACATTTTAACATCAAAAGTGCCCATGATGAGATTTTGCTCTTCTGGTATTCTTAAAATTTTTATTGTTTAACTGGGTGGTTTTCTTAAGAAAAAAGTAGATTCCGTCATTCATTCCATTACTAATAATCTCTTCATTCTGAGGGGATTATGTGTGGAACCATTTAGGAGCATGTTTATCACTGATTACAGCTTCCTTTGAAGCTACAAAGAACCAGTCAGTCACATTTGGATTCAGAACTTTAAGAATATGCCTGCCTTTGTCAGGAAATTTCTGTTGGGAAAATGCATTGAAAATTCTGCAAAAAATTTTGTTTTACTGTGATTGGGTAGCTTGTTACAAGATTGTTTTAACATGGACTTCATAAACTTTTTGCTTGGATTTGAGGAAAAGTTTTTTATGATGAAAATTTTGTTGTAATGAGATTCTACTGTATTGAGAGATGCATCTTTCCTCTGCATGGTGTAATGTTTATTTTCTGAATGCAATGAAACCCAGTTTGTACAGCCTTAGTGTCATGTATTGTTAGATCTCGTGGAATGATAAGTGGGTAAGGCATGGAAAAGAGTGAAAGTTTCCCTGCTGTTGATGGTGTACTATGTAAGTGAAACTTTTAATTTGTTTCTTTGGTATTCCATCATTTTGACAAAATTTGAATTGTCTTTTCCAGCTCCATCACTTCTTGCATCTGTCACTCCTGGCATTCAAGTGAAAAAATTGGGGTCTTCTG